>CM022776.1:11541516-11704016 GCA_012411365.1 Ameiurus melas | reverse complement strand
ACATTCTATTCAGGCTTTACATAAAACGTGGCTAGGTGAGTGTGTACATGAGTGTGAGTTTGTTACATCACACATGCTGGCCTTCACTTTTTTGCTGTGATAGAAAGACATAGCAATATGAATTATATAGAAAACAGAGCAGTGCACAGTTGCCATGGTGATTCCCATGGCATGCTTTGTAAACTAGATCCTTCTCTTTTTCTCTTTTTTTATGCCCCCCGCCCTTCTTTTTCTTTCAAATGTGGGTTGGTTAAGCTGGCATGGCATGGGTATCTTTTCCTCCCTCCCACCCTTGTTATCTATCTGTGCTGCTCTCACGCCCGCGCTAAGTGCCTGTGGGTATGATATTCATTTGAACAGATTACAGTTGATGCCTCTGAGCTGTACTGAGTGTGTGTGTGTGTGTGTGTGTGTGAGAGAGAGAGTGAGAGAGAAAGAGAGAGAGAGAGACCATGTTCCCTGATTCACTTTCATACTTTAATTTTATGCACGGGACTAGGCCTATTGTCCAACTGATCATGCTATATCTCATTTATTACCAGATGGAACAGATGATTTGAGGAATACACCTGTGTTGAAGTGTTGAATTTTGAATCTTTCAGAGCTTGTGTGTATTAATGTAACTGAATACAAATTCATTAGCCAGACTGAACAGATAATGCGTTGTAAATTAATACAAATACAGATATGAATAGAAGGAGCACTAGGAGGTGAGTTTTTTTTTTTTTTTTTTAGAAAGCATTCCAGAAAAGTTGATCTGGTTGAGAGTAGATCTATGCACTAGGATGCAAGAGAAATGCCATGTGCTGGCATTTCTGCTCCTGTGTTTCTTTTGAGGGTTTTCCAGGGACAAAGCAAAAAAACTAAACAAACAAACAAACAAACAACAACAAAAAAAAAAACAGGGACAGTGCAGCCCATGCCTATTTTGTGCTTAAAACTGAGTACAGATACAGGTATTGAAATTAGCATATACATACTTTCTCATACACAGACACACACACGCATTTCAAGACATGGGATTATATATGCAAGGTATAAATAGTATGTACATTTATATAACTACTTATATATAAAAATTTTTTAACCAAAAAACCAAACCCAAAAAAAAAAAAAAAAAAGGGGTTTTTTTTTTTTTTTTAATAAATTCACAACCTGTATCTGTAGCTGTTTAGTGCTCCAAACATTCATATCTGTACTCAGATTTAAATCCACTTAGGCATGTCCTAAAACTCTGTGGGAAAAACCCAGCGGTAGAAATGCCAGCACTATCAGCAAAGCCTGCGAGTTCTTACTAAGGATGAACGAATGAACATTATACATTTATGTTAATGACTATAGCTTTTGTTTGTCTTACAAACTTCATATATGACTCCTCAGTTGCACCTGCATGAAAGGAAATACACTTCTAGTCTCAAGTAGATGTGGCAAGCTTTCTGAAAAGAAAAAAAAAAGAATAGTGCTCCCCCTATATCTGTAACCCTAAGTGCAAAAAGACATGCGTTGCAAGCTGATTGGCATTTTTAGATTTTCCGTAGTGTGTATGGGTGTGCGAATATGTGTGTAAATGTGCCCTGCGATTGGTTAGCACCCCATCCAGGGTATCCCCTGCCTTGATCCCAGAGTCCCCTGGGATAGGCTCCAGGCTCCCTGCGACCATGTGTAGTATAAGCGGTACAGAAAATTGATGAAAGGATACTGATATTTGCAAATATAAATGTGTGAAGTATACACCTTTAATGTGTATACTTCATATCTGACAAGCTCTGGTACAGACACTGTACATTATAATTTCATTAGATAGCTGCTTCACATCATCTGGTTGCCACTCTGCATATGGAACCTGCATAATTAATACCTAATCTGTGCCATCTTAAGTGCCAGTCAATTATTTATAACTTGTGCTAGATTCAATAAACAAATGCTATCTTCTAGAGAGGCATATGGTTTTTGTATGGGGGTGAGATGTTGGGGTGGGGGGTGATATTTGGGGGTCCTGTTTTCTAGTAGTAGTTCATAGAGCTTGTAATCTTACAGAAATATGCTGTGCAGAGACTCGCACAGTGTGGGACGTGTGTGTGTGTGTGAAAACAAACTTTGATGCCTAACACGGCAATATGTCTACTTAAAATCCGAGTGGAGAAAGAGAGAGGGAGAGGGAATGAGATGCCAAGACAGGCATGCTGGAAGCCATCAGTGTGTCCTCTGTTTCAGATGAACAGCTGCTATGGTTGCCATTTGACGAAGCAGTCATGGTGTCAGGGAAAGGAAAGAAACTGATGATAACATATTTCTTTCACTTTCTGCTCCTGCATCTGAAGAGTAGGATTTATATTGCACGAAGTCCATGTAATCACTAACTAACCTTTGAAAGAGAAGAAAAGTGGATGTGGGATTTAGGGAGCAAGAGAAATACAATGAGAGAGAAAGAGAGAGACATTGTCATACAGGGGCCAATTACAGATCATATTCACAAGCTAGGTGTAACTCTACACAGTGGCATTGCCTTTTGTGTTCACCAGCATTCGCTTTAAATATCGGAGCATCCATTACTCAATATAAAAATTCATGTTTAATAGAATAGCTCTGTGTGTGTGTGTGTGTGTGTGTGTGTGTGTGTGTGTGTGTGTGTGTGTGTGTGTGTGTGTGTGTTGTGTGTGTGTGTGTGTGTGTGTGTGTGGGGTGTGTGTGTGTGTGTGTGTGTGTGTGTGTGTGTGTGTGTGTGTGTGTGTGTGTGTGTGTGTGTGTGTGTGTGTGTGTGTGTGTGTGTAATAGTACTTTATGTAAAAATATATTTTTACAGTAGTAGGCTACCACAAAGATGATATTGAGTGGCATTCTTTTCCATTCATTCCAAAACTGAAATTATTTGACATAAGCAGTAGAAACTTAGAATTCAAAAGGTCTTAATTTGTTTTTCCTGGTGGGGAAAGCACTTGATGTAAGTCACTCACATATCTCACAAATTTTTTACAGACAAAATCAACCAATTCCTTCTTTTGTATTTGTTTTGCTACCTCATGATATCAGGTTTGCATATAAGTGTATATTTTGTGTAGTTACTGTTTGAAAGTAGAGTGATTTTAACCATGACTATACTTTCATAAATTCAAAGTGCTTGGCCACATTTTTAACGTAACCCATCTTGTTGGTTCTATATGTCAGCAACCCATTCCCTTTCACCATGTTACTATGAGAAAATGCACAGTCTTTGGGATGACGTTGGAACCCTGAATATGAGAAGAATTTGTCTTTTACTACACCTCATCAAACAGGCTTTCACGTGAATGTAGGTTACCCATGGAATGACATGCACACACCTATCTATCTATCTATCTATCTATCTATCTATCTATCTATCTATCTATCTATCTATCTATCTATCTATCTATCTATCTATCTATCTATCTATCTATCTATCTATCTATCTATCTATCTATCTATCTATCTATCTATATATATATATATATATATATATATATATATATATATATGTGTGCCTTTCCAGTCTGGTCCTGGTGGGACTTATTGATGTAATTACTGTAAGATGGCAGGGCTTTCTCTCTGATGGTCTTCCCCAGGGCTGAGAACAAATCCTGCTTTCCTTGAAGACGACCGAGAAGCTTGAGTGTCTGTGTTAGTGAATTGTCAGGATAAAAATGTCTTGACAATGTAGGAAAACAAAACAAAACAAACAAACAAACAAGCAAACAAGTAAAATAGGGATAACCTACATTGTTCTTATCTTGAATAATTTTTTTTTTCATATATGTTAGGTTTTTGTTTTTGCAAACCTGTAACAATAAAACACCTCTGTTTGAAGTTAAAGGATAGGATTAGACTTACATTCCAGTGATGTGAATGAATATGTATGCATTATTTGGACTGAACAAATACAAATATGACAAAAAAATGTGTATTACATATAGATACTATTTGTACTTTGCATACATAATCCCAGGTCTTGAAATGTGTGTGTGTGTGTGTGTGTGTGTGTGTGTGTGTGTGTGTGTAAAAGTATGTGTATGCTATCAGCAATGCATGCACTCATATCTTATCAGTGTTTGCTGTCAGAGATCTTCCCTGTAGGCTTTCATTATACATAAAACCTAACACATATGTCAGGCTTGTTGTCTTTTGTGATTCACAGGTTCAATGATATGAGACCTACAGGTCACTGCACTGTACCCATAATTCCAGAATTCTAGTCTCCCACTATACACAGTGACTTAGAAGGTCTCACCTAGACTTCCTCACAATCATAACTAGAGAACGTTTCTAACCTGATCCACTGATATACTGTATGGTGTAAGTGTTATGGTGTTATGGTGACTGTCATTACACAATTGCTATTATACAAAGGACTGAGAGCAATTATTGATTATAACAAGGACAATTGCACAAATTCATGTTTATTTATTATCCTTTCTGCTTGATCAAATGTATCATTACAATTAGCTATTATCTATTATCCTGTACCAGTCAGCCATTACCTATATTTATTGTGCAAGCCTATTTATTAATTTAGTTACTTTATTTTTTATTTTCAAATTACACTTGGCAGAAAGAACATCGATCATATAGAACAATGGTGGAGCTTGATTTTTTGTGATTTCTTAACATTGTATGCAAATATAATCAGTCTGAATTGACTCTCAGATTAGTATAAATCATTGTTACAACAGTTTATGATTAAATAAAGTCTATTAGACCATCAAGTTGATTTCTACCTATCTATAATTATCTCAGTGATCAAGCTCGTCCCTTTTAATAAGGTACCAGTGTTACATCAATATGAGGTCAGTATATGAAGTGTTACATCAATATTAGGTCAGATACCTATAACTCATGTTACTAGGACATCCTTGTTATAGTTATTTACTCAAATCAAAACCAAGTCAAATCAAAAGGGTTGTATTAACATTCCTCCTTGTAAGTTGTATATTATTTCATAATACAGTGGCACGGTCCAAGGACTACATAATTGTCATTGTGTCAATACACAACATATTAGTCAAATTAGTCTGTAAACTGTAGTCTCTACAATATCATGCAATGTAAGTAAAAAAAAAATTGTCCCAGTAGCAGTGATGCAGAGTGTTACAAATATAAACTTTACACAACTGTTTGTCCAGTTATATAAGACTGAAAAGAACCTCACACACAGACACACACCAGAATATGTTATTATAATGCATCCATAAAAAAAATGCATAGATACTTCATATATATATAACCACTATGTGGAAAAATATCAAACTGTTTTATTGTCAGGTTCTGTATGGTATTGACATAATTGTCATGCCTAGGTTGAAACATAGCTTTTCAGTTATCAAGTATAAAGGATGCATATTTCTATTCAATTATTTGTAATTATATTAATTCTCATATTTTGGCTGATTCTTGCATGAGTGTGTGTGCATCAGGCAGTTTCATATGGGTGAAATCAATACATAAAAAAAGAGTTAAAAACTACTCTTGCAAATATTATTTATTTTAAAATAAATTATTGTAAAATTAATATACATGTACCTTACTCCTTAATTACATTCTAGCTATTGGTACTTGGCTGAGAATCATTAATTTTATTTTCACTCTAATAGTTATACTCTAATAGTTGTATGGTGGTCTCAAATCTCCAGGGTCCCCAGTCCCCCAGTCCAAAGACATGCATGGTAGGCTGATTGGCATGTCCAAAGTGTCTGTAGTGTATGAATGGGTGTGGGAATGTATATGTGAGTGTGCTCTGCGATGGATTGGGTGTCCAGGGTGTACCCTGCCTTATGCCCCATGAGCTTGAGAGGTTTGCTTTATCTAAAACGTCTAAAACATTTCAACATCATGATCATGGATCATTATTAAAAATAACAAACCTTGCGCTCTTTACAAACATCTATTTTTTAAAAATAATTTATTGTTATATTGCATATATTAAAATGCTTTAGTTTGCTGTGGGTTTTTCAAAATTTGTGATGTAATTTGCAGAATTTTTTTAAACTACTTGAATTGGTGAAATTGCAATTTCATGAATTTTTTTGCATTGTCTTTCTCACTGATGTTTGTTGGTAAATGAGACCTTTTAGCTGTACTCATGTGGATGCATGTGAATCTAAGAGGGTTTTGGCTGAATGCGTGCTGTGATGATGCATCTTGGCCTAAATCTGTGGAAAATCTATGGTAAATTTGAAAAATGGCAAGCTCCTCTGAATATTGCACAGTATGCTTGTGTTAATGTTAAAGAATGCTAATTTCAACAATTGCAAAATTGCTATATCCTGGAGGGTGTGAGATTCATACGAAATGGTTTCTGCAATATATGCAGCTAGTATACCTCAGCACTAGGTATGAGTACCGAAACCCCGTATTAAAATGGTCTCTGTGCTAAATTATGAAAGACCATAGTATTGATAAGGTTATCGGTTTTGCTTTCGTTACTGGAGAAATTAAGAAAACATATTTCTTATTTATTACTGCTAAATAAATATTATCTTGCACATTTTATCTCACCAACCATTTATAATTTGCGATAATATTAAGAAATCCATCTGCATTTTCATTATTCGCAATCCAGAAGTGAGATCTCTCATGCGCGGAGGCCGTCTGTCACACGCAGCACGAAAGCTCCCACTTAATACACAGAGTAACAATGGTGAAGAGAACCAAACCTTCAAAAGTGTTGTTACACTTCACTATACTTGAAGCAGACAGTGCTCATTGCCACAAATGCAACAAGATTTTTGCTTGTAAGGGCAGAAGCACAAGTATCTTTCTAAGCATCTTTCAAAAGTGCATTATGTGCAGACAGAGAAATGCAATGTTTTTGACTGGCTATCTAGCTCATGTCTGTTTGCCCCATCTATGTCAGGTATGTATGCTAGCAGCCTTACCAAATAACAATGACATATAATCATCGCATAATTGAGGTCTCTTGTGGCATTGAAACAATGTTCATCTCTGAGATTGCTCCATCTTTTTGGTCATTAAAGTCATGTTGAAATCAATGTTGCTCACGTCATTTAAAATACACTAATTGCTTTGCTTACCTTATGTTGAAATAATGTTGATTTCATTTGGGTGAAACATATTACGCATTCAACATATTTTCTACTTGTTTTTAAAATCCAAAATAAAGAAATAAAGCAGTATGTAAACATTTGGGCTACTAAATGCACATCACTTTCAGTTACTTTACAAATAGCCTATATATATATATATATGACAAACTACTGATAAGAATATCGTTAAAGTACCGGAATGTTACACAGTATCAGTAAGAGGAGTGATATCGTTACAACCTTGACAATACCCATCCCTAATCAGCGCACATTTTTTTACATGCTACTTTCTGTGGATCAGTACTAAAATCTAAAATTCTAAAAGAGAATGACATTAAAAAGAAAACTTCCCAGACTCGATGTACATTTAACAAACCTGGCATTTATACCCTGTTCTGAATCTTATTAAGCACACATCCTCCGATTAGAAATTACAGTCCCCGGCAGTAGGCTGTACATGTTTGCATCCGTCTCTACTCAGCTCATCTTATTAATACCATGCACACGACAGACTGCTTTTAAATATTAAATATTAACAATTCATATACAACATCTCTTATGCAAACATGTCTTATGTAAAGTAGTGGACTCATACTGATATAATTACCCACTTTAGGATAAAACGACACAGGTAAGATATAGGAACTGAGGGGAAACATGGAGAGTGAAGCAGGTTATGGAGTAGTTCTTACAGATTGAACTGAAATGGAATTACATTCCCTCCATGATCTATCAGCTCTCAGATGAGAAGTTGACTCAGGGTCATACCCTACTTCACTTACCGTAAATCTCACAGATATTTTTTTTTAAATGAGTAAATGGATGAATACAGTGACAGACAGAGACAGACAGACAGACAAATAGATAGATAGATAGATAGATAGATAGATAGATAGATAGATAGATAGATAGATAGATAGATAGATAGATAGATAGATAGATAGATAGATAGAGTACTTAACTATAAAAATAGAAAGAGAGACAGTCTAAAGCTTTCTATTGTAAGAAAGGTTGATAAAATTTTCTATTAAAATATCACACAATATCATAATTAATAAAATAAATGAAGCACCGACCAGTGCAAATAAATATTACAGGCTGAGATAATATTCTTATTTCCAACAAAAAATTATTTATTTAATATCTGAATGATATAATATGCTGAAATGTAAAATTGCTAAAACTGAAGCTTCTTTGATGATGGAAACACAAGTAACAAATACAAAAAATGTAATAATAATAATAAAAAAGTAAGTTTTCAATTTTAAAGCTTAAACAAAGATACAGTATGGACAGGAAAGGAAAATGATAGATGGGATATTCAGGGTTTGAGGAGATAAAAAGGGAGATGCTGTTATTATAAATTTTTATTAAAATTGCCAACCTTTTTCCATCTCCAGGATTCATGCCATTATGTGAATTCATTTAATATGTCTAATATAACTATAATTTTCAGAAATGTAAGTGAATAATAGACTTAGTATAATAGACTTTCCTTATGCTATTATATTGTATCCTGGTTGGTTTATATGTCATGCTCACAGTGCTTGCATCAATATTTACAACTCGCCTACATACCTTATATGCAGCTGGGAGATTAAAACTGGCATCCTATAGATGGGATGCTTAGTCTGTGCCTAAGCGTCCCATCCAGACAGGTTTCAATATCAACTGTTAAAATGGTTTAATTTTAATTATTGTGGGACATATGTGTTACTGTGCAGCAGAATAAAACTGTTAAACACACAGTCATGCACTGTTTGGAAAGTCCTCTAGAGGGATGACCTGGGTGCTATTTTAATTTCCACCTCTAAATGGAGTATTCATTAAGGAAAATGTTCAAAACATGTAGATCATGAAATTGATACATGGTATGTTCATCAGTTTCACACAAAACATGACAACTCCCTGTGCAGTTCAGGCATGGACATAACACATTTATAAAATTCCCTACAGATAACACGGTGCATGGTGTAGCGTGTTATAAGTCTGCAAAATTCAAGAATATCAACATATATAAAAGAAGAATTCATTCTGTTTTCAAACCATGTCTGCTTTATGATTGGTGTGCCAAGCAAGCAAGCCCTTTTATGATGCTGATGGCTGAGTCATGAACATTGCATGTAAGACAAAAGGGCAACGAAACCTTTGGCGGCACCTGATAATCATACGGGTGAAACTGCAGGGGGCTTACTTCTGAGGGGCTGGAGCACTGGATGAGCTTCTTGATTGAGTGAGCTTGATCTTGGTGTGGCAGATGGCTAGAACATCAAATGGATCTGTTGAGCAAAGGGGCACTGGGGCATCCTTTGTAGACCCTGGTGATCACAAGGGTGAAAACTCCAGCAGGAAACTTCTGAGAAGCAATAGCAGGGGCTGAGATCATTCAAAATTATTTAAAAGTAGCATGCAACACAGCAATAAAGACTACAGAGCTCTTTTAGAGCTCCTGATTTGGACCAATAAAATGGATTCTTCTGTTGAGCTGTAAAACAGATGGGTTACTTGAAGAAGGTTTCAAGTAGATCTCTTTAAATATCTAGAACATTTAAACATCCAAATTACACTTGAATTATTTGGTTTATTTTCTTAGGGAGCCTTAAGACAGATGGGATACACTAAAAAAAGGTTTCACGTACACCTCTTCAGGAGCACAGTTAACTATCCAACCGACATTTAACTGAAAACCCATTTTTTCCAAGAATTACCTAAATGACATTAAAGTTTTAAGATGCTGGAAAACCTACCATTTTATTCCCCTTCTAGTGTGTGAGAGTTGCTAATTCCTTTAGCCTTTGACTATTTCTGAAGTACAGTCTACAGATACATCTTGAAGTAGCTACATCACTGATCAGTACATTCGTCTACATTTAGAGTGACTCAGGCTTCCTCAAATATACAGTCACAGCTACAGAGGCAGGAGTTGCTAGTGGATATTGTGAATGCTTTTGAAATAAATCATCTCTGAGCCATGGTGCCAAACCTCCAATTTTACTGTTAGACTATATTATAGATCCAGCCATTAAAATGATCACAGCAGCTGAAGGACACCATGCCATATGTGATTTTATCTCGAAATGTCCTTACACTGTATAACTCTAAACAGTCTTCAAACGTGACATATTTAAGGCAAATACGTGGATAGAGAGCATGAACACCATAAAAAATATACCCTACTATTTATTTAGAAAAACAAAAAAACAAAAAAAAAACAGACAAGCAAACAGGGTAAGATATTTTGGGATTTGTCTGGTGTAAGTGTACCAGTACCTTGGGATTGAACTGAGTGTCAGTGCGCAAAGAGTTTCACTGTTTAGTGTCATCTTATGACTGGCTCTACACAATATTTTATAGCCCCCCAGTTTGGTTACCAGGTGTCTGGTTGTAGTTCGCAGTTTGTTGTCCAGTTGGCAGTTTTACACTAAATGATTCCATTTGTTGAAGTACTGCTGTTCTATCACTGTTACTTTGACCACTCACTTTCTGTCATATATAATGCCCTTCACTAATATTGGCACCCTTGGTAAATATGAGCAAAGGAGGCTGTGAAAAACTGTCATTATTGTTTAATTGTTTGATCTTTTGTTAAAAAAATGGATATCAAACAATTGCAAACAAAACACATTTATAGAAAAACAATCGTTAAATATAGGTTTGCAACAATTACTGGCACCCTTTTAGGCAATACATTGTGCTACCTCCCTTTGCTATGTCTGATGAGAATATTGGAGAATACATGGTAAAGGATCTGAGACCATTCCTCCATACAGAATCTCTACAGATCTGTCAAATTTTGAGGTTCACGCTGGTGGACTCTCCTTTTCAGTTCACCCCACAGATTTTCTATGGGTTTCAAGTCAGGGGACCGGGATGGCCATGGCAGGACCTTATTTTGTGGTCAGTAATCTATTTTTATGTTGATATTGATGTATGTTTTGGATCATTGTCCTGCCAAAAGATCCAACCCATTTTAAGCTTTCTGGCAGAGGCAATCATGTATCCTAACAAAATGTCCAGGACCTCTGGCAGAAAAACAGCCTCAAAACATTACAGAGCCACCACCATATTTAACCGTGGGCATGAGGTACTTTTTCAAATGGTTACCTCTCTGTGTGCGCCAAAAGCACCTCTGGTGTTTATTACCAAAAAGCTCTATTTTGGTTTCATCTGACCATAGAAGCCGATCCCATTTGAAGTTCCAGAAGTATCTGGAAAATTGAGGATGCTTGAGTTTGTTATTGAATGAGAATCTTGAAACCAGAACTAAGATCTACAATCCTCCAGCTGTGATCCTTGGAGATTTTTTGGCCACTCAAACCATACTCTTCACAGTGCATTGAGACAATATAGACATGTCCAATTCCAGGTTGATTCATAACATTTTCAGTTGACTAGAACTTCTTAATTATTGCCCTGGTGATGGAAATTGGCATTTTCAATGCTTGTGCTATTTTCTTATAGCCACTAAACATTTTGTGAAGCTCAACAACCTTTTGCCACACATCATGGCTATATTCCATTGTTATGAATGACTAAGGGAATTTGGACTATGTGTTACCTCATATTTATACCCCTGTGAAACAGGAAGTCATGGTTGAACAATTTCCTGTTCCTAGACACCTAGATGTACTAAAAAAAATTTAATGTAAATGGGAATATTAAATATATTAAAATATATTTTTGTCATATGAATTCATAGGGGTGCCAATAATTGTTGCACATATTTAACAAATATATTTCTTGATTAACCTGTGTTTTCTTTGCAATTGTTTGATATCCATGACAGCAGAGTATTTATGTGATTGCTTTAACAAAATATCAAAAGGTTAAACAATAAAGACAAATTTTCACCGCCTTCTTTGCTCATATTTATCAAAGGTGCCAATATTAGTGGAGAGCACTGTATATACTCACAAATATTCCACCAATGACAAGTGATCATGTGAACCCACATGGCATTTCAAATTGCATATACCATACTTAACAACATATTTAAATTTATAACTAGTGGTGCCATTGCTGTTATATATACGTTTTAGCCTAGTACAGTATGTGGTTTGAGGCACATATCCAATGTTATTTTATGTTGTTGTTGGGGTTTGGGAGAAAAGGTAAGTGAATACATCATTTCCCAATTATAGATACTTTCTAAAAGAAATTAAATATGCATAGTCATCTGTGTAATGCATCGGTTAGTTTACAGAAGACACAGTGAATAAAAATAGTGTTTTTAAACAAGAGCAATGTCAGCACCATCTTCCAACTATTATTAATTGTTCCCTACTGTACCTGTTTAAAACTTTTCTAAAACTTCTAAAAGGCGGAAAAGTTAACTTTTCTACTGTAAACCTTTTCGACTTTTCACAATATACACTTTTCTAATGGCTACATCTTCACTAAAACAGATAAGCAGCAACTTGTTTGTCTCCAAAACCTGCTAGTTACTGTAAAACCCTGTCTATATGCACAATTGATAGAAATGTATTACATTTGTGTCTACGTTTTATCACTCCTTGGGATTGACAGTTGTAAATTTGCTTTGATATTCTAATGCATACATTATTTGGGTGACTTGTAGCATAAAAAGTTGTATCATGCGGTTTTGCTTTTGTCATGTTAAATGCATATTAGTGCCATTGTGTGATGCCCCAGCCCTCCCCAATCCTGCCCCAAAACCACACACACACACACACACACAGACACGCACACACACACACACACACACACACACACACACACACACACACACAGTGGATTTTCCATAGAAAAAAAACAAAAACAAAAAACTTGCTAGTAAAGTTAACTACTGTTCCATCCCAAGGTAAACAACAACAACAAAACGGAGATTAAGAAAGTGTTGACAAGCGTTACAAGTATTTCACTGTGATTATTTTCTGACCTTTGTGATGAAAAGGGGACATACAAAATGAATAATTATTAGAGTTCGATTTGCAAGAATTACTGAGTCAAGGAGGAGAACGAAGCATAGCAGTAAGCAGTAGACTGTGAAACCACATTAGGAAAACAGGGCGTCCATAACAAGCCTATTTCTGATCCTGTGGAATGATACACACCTCTAAAACATCCTGTCTTTCATCTACTCTCTTCAAGGTGATGCTGGAGGGTATAGGATAAGTGTTGTCAAGGTGCCCCAATTAGACTCATAGCCCTTTTTCTTCTTCTGTCCAGTTTCATGGCTGCATTGAGACCATTGGGACTCCTGGGATGCAGAATGTGGGCCCTCTTCACCCTTGTCCACCTCACTATGGATCTCTCCATGTGTGCTCCAGTGGGGACTGGGCTTAGTCTGCTCCCTCGGTCACTGCCTCGCTTACGCCCTCGTCTTCTCACCCGGGATGTACCCAGTGATCCACATTGGAGGACTCTCGGTACCTGGCAGCGTGGTGTCTCACATCCTGTACCATTACTCGACCACCGAGGAGGGGGAGGAGGAGGAAGAGTGGGGTTAGGGTCCAAACCACGGCCACCGAGGCACAAACGTCATCTTTGTGAGAACTGCACCTCCAGTTTCCCTGTCTCAGAGGGAGGGGAGTCACTGGAGTTTTTGGAGGGGAGTAAAGCCGACATTGTGCAGCACTTTTTGCGACAACGTAGGCAGTTGAAGTGGGATAGTTATGATAGTTATTCGCAGGAAGGAAGGACCACTACAGTGGCAGGATTTATTGACTGGGGGCCGACTGGGACGGATGATGGGGCAGAGGATGAGGTGAAAGTTATCCCCAAGACCACGGCCACTACAAAGTCCACCACCACCACTACTACCACTACTACAACTACCACGACCACACGCAGTCCACAAAGGACTCATGCAGTGGTCACTACTGCCCGTCCAAGGAGGCTGAGTACAACACAGCCTGCTGTTAATCTCGGCGTGACCGCCAAGCCACAGAAGCCATTTGGAGATACACCAGGTAAGTGCATATACAAAGTTAAACCAAATTTTAGTAGGTACAACTTATAAACATATTGTACATCTTGTTCAGGTATCATAGTATTTAGGATTGTTACAAGACACTTCTACTAGGTGATAACCTTAGCTATACATGATATGTGTAAAGACTATAATGGCTGTGCAAGCTAATGCTAAATAGGGTTAATGATACCATTAACCAATATTGTACAAGATTTTACAAATTTCTGGAGACATTCAATAAATACAAATCACAAATCATATCCATAACCCCCAAATTATTATTTATGTTTAATAATTATGTTTAGTTTAATAAGTTAGCTTAATCAAATTACGCTTAAGGCAAGACACCACAGGCAAAAATTATTATATTTCCAATTGAAAATTTGTAGATTTTAGGATCTATGACTTTTGCTTCCACAATATATAAAAAGAAATTGATAATTATTTCTATAAATGCTTTAATTCTATACAGCCATTTATTTATTATCTATTAACTGCACAAACAATTTTTCAAGGAGAAGTTAAATAGGCATTTCCACATAATATCTTTAAACAGCATTGAAAAGCTTATTTGTTAAAATATGATTCTATGCATTCCATGTAAAAGTATTTCATTAGATGACGAATTGACTGGTGCTGAAAGATGATCTGTTCCCGGATTCTGTTTATTATTGATTTTAAGTTTATTGGCCATTTTTCACAGCTTTCCAATGAGCAACATTCACTTCATTTCACATACCTTTTTGAAGTGTAATTTTATTAATAAAACTACATATCAATATTTTGATAACCATCCATAGGGTGTGATATACCAACAGAACAAAAAAGAAATTGCTGAGTTAAATTAATTAGTTTATTAATATGATATGGCAAAGAAAAAATAATCATATATTTGCATGTTACCTGGCCTTAATGATTATCTGTGGTGATTACATAAATAATTCCTGCAGCATTTTCAGTTATGTTTGATACTGAAGAATGGTTAGCTGGGCTAGCATTAACATCCAAGTCAGACCTTTCTAAAAACTGAACAACAACAAAAAAAATAACGTCCAGTTTTCATAATGCAAACAAACTGCTCTGTACTGTATATATGTTATCCGTAATAAGTGAGACTTGTATCTCATGTGCCTGTTTTCCCCCTGTAAAAAGATATTACAGGTTTGCCATATGATGTAGTTTCCCTGTGTAGTTGTTTAAAGGCTTTAGTTCTTGGCTATATGATAACCAGCCGGTTGATCCTCAGGCATAATGCCACCTTGAGAGATCTATTCTCATGAACCACATGAATCCAGTAAAATTTGCTATTACAGCCCTTGATTTTACTATATATTGGCAGTGTATATGGTGTCAAGATTATATAATATTTTCCCAGCTTGCAAAACCTTTACCCAGAGATTTATGATTAACAAACACACAATGCATAAAGATGGAAATGAATGAATGAATATTTGACTTAGACTAGATAAACTAGATAGACTAGATAAACTGTCTGGCATGGAATAGGTGATAATACACACAGCAATTCTGAGATGAAAAGCACAATATAATAATGCTCAGCTTATGAAAGTCATATTTTATATGCAGATTTAAGAACATAACCATATTAAGTCTTACAGTATACTGTATATTATGGTATTATGGTGCAGGAAGCAGAATAATCCAATATTTGCAGCTAAATACATTAGCAGTTTTCTCCCGTGAGAAACCATAGTACAAAATGTACAGAAATATTGTCTACAATTTAAACTTTTCTATTGTATGCCACCCTGCTTTTTAGTAACTGTAAGACCTGCCTAGAAATGTAGTAAGGTAGTCACAAATTAATTTGACTTTAATGGCCCTAGATGGAAATGTGGCTGTAAGGATTATCAGAATATTTTTAACTCAGTAAAACCATATTAAACGTTATTGCTTTATTTTACAGGCAAGATTTAATTGCATTTGTAGGGCTGTGTAAGGCGTTCTAGGTATTATAGCTATATTTAGCATATAGCTATTTGTGTGAATTTGAATAAGCCACTGGACTGTGGTATGGAACTTGAGGATGAGTGCCCCTGGCTCTAACTGAGAAAAGTGTTTCAATATGCTGGAGGAAGAAAATACTTGTAAAAAATGAAGTGTCTCCTTTACCTCTCTAGAAGGCATGAACTCCATTTAATTTGAAATGGTATGTTGAGGTAAGTTTTGGTAATTTCTAAAGTTAACTGGGTATATTTACATTAGTTAACCTGTTTGCTAATGCCAATTTAGACTAGTAACATATTCTATATGATTCCAACATATCTGTCAAGGCAGCGTCTTAATTCATTCTTAATTCAATATCAAACTACACAGCATACACTTTCAATTTTAATTAAGATTTCAACACATCTATACTTTCACTTAAATAAAATGTCTCAGTATTTTCTCTTTAAATGTAATTTTATTATTGATCATAAATAATATTTCAACTTACTAAAGAGAGCTTTTTATTAATTAAAAATTTTGACACAGAAACGTGTGTGCATGTCGAATCAACGCAGACACGATAATGTTTCTTCTGTGGAAACATTAGTCAGAATCACTGCTTCATGAAAACTAGTGACACCACAGTCTGCTGTGCTGATTCTAGCAATTTCAAAAGACAGCCGCTGACATTGTCATTTAATCAATGTTCAAGGCTGCTTAGAAATTGCATGCATCCATTTTCCGCTGAATTTCACTTGTGTTCCTCTTAAGGTCACAGAGCAGTTTTACTGCATACAGGCCTCTCCATCAAAAGGTAACATTTGCCAAGTTCAAGTGCAGATTTTATCCGAGGGTTTGATTCGGAGGTGTGACTGGTCACAGCATGAGTTACACTTAATAGCGATGTATCGATGTATCAGCCATTTTGTGTGCGAATGGATAAATATCTAAGGTTATAATGAAGAAGAAGAAGCCTTTATTTGTCACATATACATTTTAGCACAGTGAAATTCTTTTTCCGCATATCCCAGATTGTTAGGAAGCAGGGGTCAGATCACAGGGTTAGACATGATATGGAGCAGAGCAGAGAGGGTTATGGGCTAAGAGGGTTAAGTAATGGCATTATATATTCAGCGTTTAAAATTGGATCTATATTAAGACTATGATAATTTTAATGATAAGGCAGCATACAGTTGCTTTTTCAATTTTTATGTATAAACATCTTAAGGCTCAATTGATGTTTGTAGGGCTGTGTGGTACAGCTAAAAAAATTTCATGATGTAATATTCCATATCATTTTGTATCAGTAATTATTGACTAGTAGAACAAAAAAGGTTTGAATTAACCCACTTTACCCAAACAACAAATAAATATTTAATTTTAAGATTCAAAAACAATAATAATTATAATAATAATAAATAAATAGAAACAAGAATAAAAGAAACTATTAAAATCAATAAAATTATTAAATAAAAATAAAAAAATAAATAATGAAAACAATAATACAATAAGCAACAACAACATACATAATAATGTATATAACTGAATTTAGCATAATTAACTACAACCTAATATATAAACTTCCACTTTAACACTTACTTCTTCTGGATAACACTGTGCTGAGGTTCGCGTCAGACGAGCCGAGCTCTTGCTCTGACGACACTCACTGTCCTCCCCAGAGCAGACATTTTAACAGAAAACACAAAAATCGGTAAAACGTCATATTTCTTCTTTGCCTGCTGTTCAGAGTCATATGCACTGTACATGCTCAGCGCACTGCACATGTGCACTACAAATCTCTTCCAGCTGGTTTGGCTGGGATATTTATTTATTTGTTTTTTGCAAAGCTTATACACAATGGTGTTCTGATGTTTGTCAGACAAAAAGAAACTGTCACACTGGTGAGCGGACATGTCCTTTTTTATTCACAATCTCCTCCGCAGGTACTGAACTAATTTTCGCATGTGTCCGTGTGTAACCGAACCCCACAGATATGCAACTTGTTATGCCACGGTCACACTAGACTTTGAACATGCGTATTTTTGTTGAATACCACTGCGAATATGTGAGGGAACAGGATATGATGTCATCCATCAAAACTTTCGATGCTTCATACATAAACATTTTTATAATCAAAGCTAAGTTGTGAAGTACAGGACAGCTCAATACAGCTAAAATTAGTGAATCCAGTTTGTAAAGTCTTTTTTTTTTTAAATAAAAAGCTTATGAAGCGTGTTATAAAAATTCTATAAATTCAGATACTGTTTTATTGCCTAGCCCTGGATGTTTGTCTGTTTACTGATTGCCTGACCTTTTTTCTGCTTTATGATTATTGTCTTCTCCTTCTGGTTTGTCTGCTTTGATTACTTTTAATAAAACCTAAACCTCCCCCTGTTTTCTCCTGCCTGTGTTTCATGACAAAAGAATTTGCATCCATGCAACCCACCTTGTAATGTGTACTAGGCTATCAACAGCAATGCCTCTCCCACTGATCCACCTACAGTAGACGAGTGCTTTTGTAAAAGTGAAAGAGCTTGGGAGGAAGCCAACACACACTTGGAATCATACAACAGAGCAAATTTGATGACATATGCTGCTGAAATACCTACATAGGAACCAGGGGTCTGGGTAGGGCTATCTCATAGAGAGGTCTAGATATAACTGTAGGAGTTGAGCCAGGTCTTGGGGATGTTTTCTGTATTGATATGAACTTGTCTAGGACTTATTGGGATTTATTCTTAGTCTTGCATGATATGGTCTTTGTCTTGACAGATAGTTTGTAAAAAATAATGTTCACGTAATCTTCTAGTTGTAATCAAAGAACAATGGCAAGAAAAAGTATGTGAACCTTTTGGAATTTCATGGTTTCAGCATAAATTTGTCATAAAATGTGTTCTGATCTTCAGCTAAGTCAGGTGTATTGACAAATATAATGTACCTAAAATAATGAAAAAAAAATTCTGATCTTTCATGTCTTTATTGAGAACAACCATAAAAACCTCATAGTGCTTGTGGAAAGTATGTGAAAGTATGTGAACCTTTGAGTTAATGACCTGAAAAAAGTTACTGGGAGTCAGGTTTTAGCACACCTGGAGTCTCATTAAGAAAGTGAGTTTGGAGGTGTGGACTACAGCTACTTTAACTGATAAAAAACACTCAAACCTTCGGAGTTTACACGCTTATGTGAGCCATGCCTTGCCAAAAAGAGCTTTCAGAGGACCTACGATCAAGAATAGTTGATTTACATAAAGCTGGCAAGGGTTTCAAACTGATTTCAAAGACTGTAGAAATTCACCAGTCTACAGTTAGGCAAACATTCTACAAATGGAGACACTTTGGGACTGTTGCTACTCTACCAAGAAATGGGCACCCAGTCAAAATTACACAAAGACTCCTCAATGAGGTAAAGAAACAACCCCGAATGACAGCCAAAGATTTGAAGGCATCATTGGAACTGGATAACATCTCTGTCCATGAGTTTACAATACGTAAAACATTGAACAAGCAGGGTATCTACAGCAGGACACCACAAAGGAAGCCACTGCTTACTAAAAAGAACATTACTGCATGCCTGAAGTTTGCAAAAGAGCACATTGACACTCCACAGCGGTATGGGCAAAATGTTTTGTGGACTGATGAAACTAAGATTGAACTATTTGGAAAAACCACACAGCACTACATCTGGCATAGAAAGGGCATGGCATATCATCATGAAAACATCATCCCAACTGTAAAGTATGGTGGAGGAAACATCATTTGGGCCTGCTTTGCTAAATCAGTGCCTGGCCAGCTTGCAATCATTGAGGGGAAGATGAATTCCCAAGTATATCAGACAATTCTTCAGGATAAGGTGAGAATGTCTGTACGTCATCTGAAACTGTGTAGAACTTGGGTGATGCAACATGACAACGACCCAAAACACCAGAGCAAGTCCACAAGCCCAGAATGGCTTCAGAAAAACAAAATCTGCCTTTTGGAGTGGCCAAGTCATAGCCCAGACCTCAGCCCAATAGAGATGCTATGGAATGACTTGAAGAGAGTCATACACATGAGACGTCCAAAGAATATGACAGAGCTAAAGCAGTTCTGCCAGGAAGAATGGGCTAAAATGTGCCTGATTCACAGCTACAGGAAGCACCTGGTTGATGTTATTGCTGCCGGGGTGTGTGTGTGGTGTGTGTGTGGGGGGGGGTAATCATCCAGTTATTAATTCTTAGGGTTCACGTATTTTCTCCACTGCCATTTTGAATGTTGAATGAGTGTGTTCAATAAAGACTTGAGGAATTAGAATTACTTTTGTGTTATTATTTTAATTAATACACATTATATTTGTCAATACCCCTGACTTAGATGAAGATCAGATCACATTTTATGACAAATTTATTCAGAAAACCATGAAATTCATAAAGGTTCACATCCTTTTTCTTGCCACTGTATATATTCTAAATTTACTGTCCAGAATGATTCTGCAGGATTCTACTGCAATTCTCAAGAGAATCATGTATGAAATTGAATTAAAACTTGGCATCAAAAAGGTTTTACTAGGTTTCAGTCTTGATCTTGACTTGGTCTCGCTTTCATTTGGACTCAATCTTGACTTTGCCATGATCGCCTTAAGACGCTTTCTTGACTTGTTCTCAGCTAGTCCTTATCTTTGCCCTGTCTTAATCTTGTACTAGTCAATCTTTTGACTCAGTAATGGTGGTCTTGACTACAGCCCTCAGTCTAGAGGTGGTCAAATGTTAATACCTTTAAGATCACTTGACACATTTATGAGGCATCATATCACTGCCCAAACCCATAGTCCCTGGACCATTTGGTTGATTATTTGGTGGAGACACCCCTCATCTGGATATACAGAGGGTCTCCTGCATATACCATTTGGACCTTTCTTATCTCTTGTCACCGCTTGTCACACTGGGAGTTTGGACCCTGCTGTGGACATCCTAGACACTAGGTACTAGTTAGTCTCCACATCCCGATGAACTACATGTCTTCTCCTGGAGTGAACTTTTCAGTGGAGATGGGTCAAAGGGTTCTGTACTGCACCCATTCCTGCTCTTGGACATCCGTTTTCAATTTCTCACATTTCTTGAAATAACCCAGACTCACACTCAACCACTGCAAAGTCTTGCCCCAGATTCCAGTCTGTGGCGTTATTGAGCCGCTCATTGCATGCCTGTTTCTATTATTTTAATCTTAGTATATTTAATTCTTCATTAAGTCTCCCCTAGTGCTTACCTGTTTGCAAATTAACTCACCTTCTGCCTGTGTATATGTTACATTTACTGCTTTCCCCATCTGGTTGAAATACTTTTAAAAAGCCAGCATTTGCATTCTTCCTTCTGTTCTTCTTGATACATAGACTTCCAGACAGATTTTTGAACATCTTATTAGTTTTTTTTTTTTTAGCATTTTCATTTATATTGCCTCATTTTAAATACTCTAAAAATTGAAAATCTAAAGGAAAAGGTAGAAGTGAATGGGCAAATGTTTATTCTGAAATATTTAGGGGGTTGGGAAAGGTGTCAGTGGAGGCTGGTACTCAAACAAACAAACGGAATATCACACCATTAGTAATGTGGGACTGAATGTTCAGCAAAGCGAAGCTTCCCAAAAAATTGTAGCATCATAGCATTGTCAAGGCGGCTGTGGCTACTTTCATGTCTCGTACCCCTGGTTCCAGAACTATGAAACAGCTAACAAGGAAAACAATAAAATGCATGACTTACATCTCATCCAAATAGCCAACTCTGATAGCACTTAACTGTTGCTGAATATGTAAGTTGGGTCAATCTGGTCCAAAGTCCTTTATCCTATTTTTTCTTCATTTGAACGCCATGCGAGAGGGTTTTTTGATTAAAAAAGATAAAAACCGATAAAATCGTTATAAAGATAAAACCGAATTTTCTTTCATCTAGAAGAAATGTTGCACCTACTTCTACGTTGTTAACGTAGCGGGAAAGAGAGTTGTGGAGAATGGTCCAATCACATGAGGTTAAAAATATAAAAACAATTTTGATTTGCTGACAACACAAGAGGGAGTGTGTCTGGGGCACACCCCAGAGGACAATCTGAAGCAAACCAATTAAAGAACAGCTTCAAGTCACCTGCTTTTCAAAAGTTTAAGGACCTACATACACATTCATTTGGCCGGAGCCCTGTACATAGATATGATCAAAATACAGATTTTATTTATTTATTTAAATAAATGCTAACATGACTACCAGGCAAATAGTACGACTAAATAATTTAATTTCAGAATTATTTTCCAATATATATTTAACTTATGTTTAACATGTTTGAGTAGACTTCTTCTCTGGATAACTTGAAGGGGGCAGCACCCCAGTGCGCCCTATTGACCTGCCACCACTGAATGGTTTTCTTAGAACAAACTAAATATAATCAATGCTAGCAATACTTTTTCAGAGTATTCTGCTCAACTCTGTATATAGCTAGCCAGGTACAATGTGTGTGTGTGTGTGTGTGTGTGTGTGTGTGTGTCTGTGTGTGTGTGTGTGTGTGGCTGTGCTTCTGTCTTTAGCACTGGGAGCTCGTAGAGTGGATGCTGCCAGATGGAAGTGTCAGACAGTGTGGCTGTGATGATTCAAGCCTCACACATACCTGCTGTTCTCCTCACTGAGCTCTTTATCACACCACCCATTCCTTTCCCCGGACTATAGGCTAATTACATATTTTGTAAGAAGTTAAATTATGCATATATCTGAAACGAAGTGTGCTTAAGAATTAATGATAATATTAAAGACTTGGATAGGATTCAGAAGTGTGCTTTATAAAATACAGTGGAATTATGCTTTGACATCTTGATGACTCTACAGGGGGTTATCCAACCACAGCTAGGCCAGGATGAGCATTATGATAATTATTATAGACTTTAAATGATCCATTTAATATTATCCTATAATGTGCAAATCTTCTTCTAATAGCCAGCCATCAGTGAGTGCCACAAAAAATATCCAGCAGACCTGAACTGAAATGTAATTGTTCTATTTGTTAATTCAAAATGCCAATTAAAGGCAATAGATTATGTCTTGTACTATTGGAAGGCTGCATAAACCTCTCAATTTCAGACTTCCCTTTTGGGACTCTTATTATCAGGACATATTCAATTCATCATATCATAAATGCAGCCTCTTTAAAAGATGTCAGTCTAAGAAGACACTTAAAATTTGCCAGATAAGCTTTCAAGGTAGTGGAGAACTCAAGTAGTGTCCTGGCTAACTTGTTATGTGTTAAGTAATACAATCACAGTCACTAGAGCACATATCTGACCCTTCTCTGTACATTAATTAAATTATGCAGTAAAGCCTTTCACACTGAAGACCAAGGCATTCACAATAATTGACTCTGATCTCTCCACTCCTTCTCAGCTCTCCTTTATGTGTTTCTCTCTGGCAAGCTTTCTCACTTTTTTTTCTCCTTTTGCCACAATTAAGTGCTTTGGATTGCCATGGCTCAGTGGAAATCAACTGAGACTGACACGTTGACATCAGCTTTAATTGGCAATTGCAAAGCATCAGAAGGTGCAATAAGAGGCTTCCTACGGCCAGGTTGAGAGTGTGGAAGGCACAACAAAGAGAGAAGAGGAGCAATGAGAGAGAGAGAGAGAGAGAGAGAGAAATAATGAATGGTGAATAAGGATGGGTAGACAGTGGCCAGTGGCTCTGAGAAAAACACTTATTTAATTCAATGTATATAGGCAATATATATATGTTAAGAATGAGTGACAAGTGTATGGATTCTTCAGTCAGGAAAGTGATGAAGCCTCTGTCCAACACTCAATATTTATATTAATGAGTAAGTGAGAGTGAGGTTTAGCTGATCATGATTGATTACGGTGAAAAAATGAACACATATCAGAAAGCTGACATTTTATGATAAAATTATGAAGGATTTTCTTAAAGTGCAAGCTAATCCTGCAGGGTAAGACCATCTTTACAACCCACCTGGAACATTTGCAACCTTGCGACTGTCGAGGCCAATTTATACTGGACAAACTTCTGAAGCATTTAAAAAAAAGTGTCATATGCAGAAGTTACACTTACTTTTTAACAAACGTTTCAATTCACATCAGCTGCGTCAAACTCAAGCCCATGTGCCAGGCTGTCTTTGGTTTTCGTTTCTTCTCTGCTTTTGCATATGTGAAGTGTAAAGAATCCACGTAACCATTGAAATCACACAATCACACTTTCTACATACTGTTAACGTTATTTCTAATTATTATCTGCAAAGATGCCAGAACTGTGCAACCAATAGAATTTGTGTAGCAATAATATGCATGAATAACTAGATAATAACATTTATATTGTCTGTTGTGCTGGAACATGTGTCTGGATTTAAAGGACAGTTGTGACGAACCACTCCTGCATCATAGCTGCAATGCGTCATGTGATTATTCGGGATTAGACTGGCACATTTGACCGATATCAGCTTTAGAACAGAGAATATGGAATGGCTAGAGCACTGTTTCACTGTCAGAGATACAAAGCATATACAGATTCTGACCAAGTACAGATTCAGTGCTCACAGTCTCACTATCTACAAGGTCAGACAGAGAAACACCTGGTGTGGCCCAAATAGAGAGAGAGAGAGAGAGGGAGAGAGAGAGACAGACAGACAGACAGAGTGTGGTTGGGGGGCATGCTTTTTATACAATGCTGCAAGGACAGAGATATCAGACATTTTTGACCTTGTGGGGACATTCAGCTGGTGCCCATGAAGCAAAATGCAACTTTTATTAAAAAACAAATATATAAAAAGGTTTGATTTTGGTTACTGAGGTTAAGTTTTGGTTTGGGATGCAGGTATAGAATAAAAGAGGTGTATTAATAATTATGTCAGTGGAAGGTCCTTACAAACATAGTCAGGCAAATGTGTGTATGTATGTGTGTGCTCAGTGCATGCCAGGTAAGGTCAAGAAAGAGCACACTTGTTTTTTACTGTGAAATAATTAGAAACATACAAGAAATATCCTTACCCAAATTTCAAGCAAAACAAGGATTGAAGGTTATTCGTATCTGTATTGAAGGCAATAACCGTTCCCTGCAGCTCTCCTGCATTAAGAAAAGGCAGGGCTGGCTATCTTTCTTTTGGAGGTCTGTTGGTTGGCAAGATTTCTATCTTGTCTATTCTTTCAGACAAATGGGAGAAGGAGCTTTTCAAAAGTTACCCTCCACACTCTGACAGATAACGGTGGTATCCAATTCCAAATAAAGATGGAAAATGTGAGCTTTCTCTCTGTTATAAGGAATAAAGTGCTGGAGGCTCAGCCACATGCAGTGAAAAAACCAGAGCAGTAATTTGCTTTAAGATGTAGTTTTCTATTGGTGTGGCTTTTAAAACTGCTTTTATAATTAGAGTTTATTTATCTGCAGAGGCTTAGCTGAATTGTTTGTTAAAATCTCTCATAAGTTTCAATGATCGTGGCCTGTTAAGAACATTTCTTAAAGAAATGGCAAATGGAAAGATGAGTGATTGTTCTACTCAACCTTTTTTTTTAACTGGCTGATCGATCTGATTAGAAAGGTAGCTAAAAATATAACTGAAATTATAAAAAGATAGTGAAATTGGATCCTAAAAGCTCTATCTTAGAATTACACATTACACGTGTGTTCGCTTTTGGCAAGTTATTTAAGCACAGTTCAGTTCGACCCGTATGCCCTTGAAGTGCACATGGGGAGTCTATAAGAATTTCCTGAAGCTAATAATTTTATTATAGTGACAGAGAGATTGAGAAAGAGGGTAAGAGAGAAATCTTTATAGACCCCCAGATCTCATCAGAAATTATTCTGTCACTTTATTCTCCCACAGTGAGTCATATTTTCTTGCACTATAAAATTTCATCATTCGTATTAAAAGTAAATTGAGTTTGGAGATTACTGGGGAGAGAATCTGCAATGCCTGTCACAGGCATTTGGATCAGAGTAAGGTATTAAAAAAGCCAATCAAATCTGGCTGATGCATAGCAACTTATTGTGCAGGAATTTCTTTCATTTCAGTACTTTTTATCCTAAACTGCTAACATTTATGGAGTTACATCAGACTCATCAGGATTGGAACCTGATTTTTTTTGTTGAATTTTCACATGAATATAAGGTTCGGAATTTTTTAATCCTGAACTTGTAAGACCTGGAATAAGTGGAGACTTTATATAACAATAAATTACACATGCATTATTTTTCAGGTATCATGAATTCAGGTTTGGTTGCATATTATTTCCAATACTTATAAAACTACATGGTGGATGCCTTTTTTAAAGTTTTTTTATCTAGGTTTTTTTTTTTTTTTTTTTTTTTTTTTTTACACTTGATCTGGAAATCCATAAAATTGTCATTAATTATATCCATATTTTTCAAATAAGCAAGCAGAATTCAGAGCCAGAAAATACTGTACTATGAATAAATGCAAGGAACTGTGTAGAACAGAAGCATGAAAACCAGGAACTCAAAACTCCAAATATGGAGTTAACTAATGAAAGACTTTGCAAGGGCACAACAAGCAACAACATATTTAAACACTGACTGATATATTATGCATAACAACAAGACAAAGGTGAAACTGACTATCTGCAGGTGAAAACAGTTTCCAGGCAGAGGGGAGCTGGAGCAGTACAGACTAACACTACTATTGTTAAGACTACATTTGTGTGCTTAGGTTTTGGGTGAGTTGAGAAAATTATTCTTAAAGCAAATAATTTTGGAAGTGATTTCAACCACGTTATTGAATTTTGATCATCTAAAATTTCGAAGCTGGATTTTTCACAACATCATGATGCAAAGGATCTGAACATTCAGCAGGCTGGTTTTCTTAAGGTTGCTTTTCTTCAAGACTACAAGCAATCACACCATGAGAGAGCCACCTTCACAAAATGTGCAGACAGGCATCAATGTGCTTCTTACCATCTCTTCTTCTGAGATACTACCACCTGAAACGACTCAAGATTTTCTGCCTTTAGTATCTGTGGTATGCTTTATAGCCTTTAGAGGTCTGTGATCTTTTTTTTTTACCTTGTCTTTCGACAAAAAATGTTTCTTCCATGCAATGTTCCCAACAAGGACAATTTGTTCTAGACTTCATCTCAGGGATTAAGCATTGCCTTTGTTGCCAAACCCTGCTTGAGGCACCTAGGTATTCATAATTACCACCCAATATGTGCTTGTGGTGCAATTTAACATTTGTATTTGTTAAGATTAAAAATCAGTAGGGTACTTCACCAAGGCTACCAATAGCAGCAATACTTCAAGGAGACATTCGAAAGAGAAAAAAATGGCATTTATCTTCCCATTTTACAAATGAAAAATAAATTAATTACACATACAGTTTTTTTTTTTAAACAAACTCTCAATGCCTTGATCAGTTGCTAAGGCTACTGCATAGTGCTGTATCTACTCTCCTAAGGTTTATTTTAAATGGTACTTTGGATAATTAAGGTTTTACACCTTCTGTTGTAGGATTCTACATGCATCTTTAGCCAGATTTGTGTAAATCATAAAAACCTAAAAGAAATAACCCTATCTAGACAATGCACATTTTTAGGAAACATAACATGCCAAAGATTTTTGGAACAGATAGACCTCAGTAAGCATTTTTCTAAGAGTCAGTGTTTGAAGTTTGTTTGGCCCAATGTCATTTATGCTCCTCTCATTCTAACCTTTTGTTACATAGTATTCTAGTTCTAAGGTAAAATTTTTAAGGCTGTGGTTTATTAATTACTGCTTAATCAGTCTATAGTGCCTGATCTACATTACCAAACTGCTCAAAAAAAACCTGCAAACCATCTTTACTACAGAGGTAATTTTCACAGTCTTTTTAGCAGACAAGGGGCTGAGAGTTTGGTATGTGGAGTCTGTAAGCTGCTTTTGAGCCCAGGAGTGGTCAATTTTCTCCTTGATAATGGTGGTCTTGAGCTTGCATCCACTGAACTGTGGTGTGCTCCACATCAGTCATGGAAGCTATTCGCTCTCACAACTACATTCCGAATAATGTGACTTTCACGCCACTTCCTGTTTCAAGTTTCATGATGGCAGGTAAAGAGTTGTTATTGTCAGCAACGATGACTGCTTTATTGATATATAAATCCAGGCTTTCATAGGACCAGACTTTCATAGGACAAGAGCACTGTAATTTGTTCATCTTTGCGATGTGAGTACTTGCACTGAGAACACTGGGAAAATTGCATGTTGCGTGCTGGCCTGCATGGCTAAAATCTTGTTGTACACAAACGGTTCTTCATTTGAAGGTATTCATGCACAATGGTATACCATGCATCTAAAAAGCATTGTTTTTCACCACTTGAGTGTTGGTACCAAAGGAAATTCATAAGATATGGATGGATATGGTTCCCACAATTTTGTAAGCTAGCATGTACAAAAGGGATGTACAGAATTGTGCAATTGATTCAAACTTCACAAGACATTATTCTATGTGAAAGTAAACCTGGAATTATAACCCCCTCTAAACGAAACCAGAACTGGTAGAAGTATTTGGGCCAAGTGTGCAAATGCCTTTACTCTCATAGTGAGTTGATTTTAATACATCAATAATTCTATCTATATGCAAACTTTAGGATTTATAGGAGTCATATTGCAGCTTTTCTTGCTGAACCAGATTATGTTTTACATTAAAACACATATAAGAATGTTTTGATTATTGGTGTCTACTGACACAAACTGAAAATTACTTTTCATCATGGGGTATTTCTAACGAAACACAATGGACTACGATTTAATCTGTTGATATGGACTGGAGTATTGTTTTTAATAAATTCATTGCATGGTTTGCCAAGATTAAATAAGAATTTAAAATATTACAAAAATTACATACATTTAAGTACTATTTAAGTATTTGCTCTTTTGCTTCATGTTCTTGGTGCCTTTTCTTTCTTTTATCTGCTCCTGATGGATAGATTCGTTTGAAACCCATAGCCATACGTCAAAACGCATGTCAATGATGTCATTACCTGCCGCACTGCGCATAGTGTCCAAGAATCATAGTTATAGTTCGTAGAGTGGGTCAAAATACAGTCAGATAACATCAAACAAGGATCATAAATAATCCATGTCTGGGTAAAGGAAAGAGGAAGGGCAATAAAAACAGAACTTGGAGGCTCAGATTTAAACTAACTAATTGCACAATAGGTTTTCATGTAACTACAAAGACACAGCAGGACACAAATGGGGACATGATGACAGTGTGATAGATCTACTATCTAACCTATGTGAAACCCATATCCATAGGGATATAAGGTCTATAAGGTCTTGGTATCTATCTGTGTTAGATAGTCTCCATGCTCATTAGCTTGATTGCTCACAATCACAAGACATACTATGTCAACTTTCCATGTGCAATGGACAGTTTTGTCAAAAAGATGGGTAAGCTGTTTAAAACATCTGTCAGTAAGCGCTATATCTGTAGCCTATTTGTCCCATAAACGTGTTACTTTTTTAAGTGTCCTATTTCCACTACACTGTCCTTTTGACATTTCTGTGCCTGCCTGTTACTATAGATAGACAACACTATGCAGTGTTTTTAGCTTTGCACCTGTAACGTCTTTCTGAATGACCCTCTAAAATCCCTGTTCATCTGTGCCATGCCCTGAGGGTATGTATACTATAGGATGGGAATGGTGTGGCCTGTCACTATCACATCTGGTTTTAGCTAGAGAGCTGACAGCAGCACACACCTGCAATTTTAGAGTAATGATACTCGAGTTGTATCTCTGTCCCACAGGTACAAGTGCCTTTGTCCTGTTTATTGGCAACACTGCCTGGGAAACGAATACTATCACTGCATCAAATGCAAGGTGACTGAGTGACGTGGCAGGGCACAGAAGAGCAAAGCTGTGTTTAGCTGCAGAGCCTTCCTTCTCATTTGGGAATGCAGAAAATCGTCATTGTCAAATCGTCAAGACAGTTTTTTGGGAACAAAATCCCACACTGAAACCCCCCCCTAGAAATTTAGACACATTTCAGCTTACACATAACATGATCTTGAAAGGTCATGGGTGTACATTTTCATATTTAAAATGGACATACATGGATTGTACACAGCAAATATGGACATGCATTATTTTCTTATGAAAAAAAATCACATTCTCTTTATATTCCTTAGACAATCATCACGAATGCTAAATATAAATATAAAGCAGTTTGTCATTATCCGAGACCAGTATTACTAGTTTCTATTGAAGCCAGCATGTGTAATCCTTGTGCTGTATATTGAGATTTTTACAACTGCACAATGCTAATATTTGTTTTAGCTGTAAATCATATACCTGTCAGTAAGCAAAATGTATGTACAGGAGGGAAATAATTATGGGTAGAATAACTTTTAAACATAACTGAAAAGTGAGTTTAAAATGAAGAACAAAGAAAAATGGTAGTTGGACAAACAATAGTTATCAGTGATTGGCTGTTGGGAACATTGTTCACCAGTGATTGGTTGTTAAATACAATGGTAATCAGTGATGAATGATTTCGTTATCCATGGAAAAAACACTAGCTTTGTTGCTTGGCTCTTGAAATGATGTTAATATAATGAAGTCGCTAAGTAAACTAGGGGTGGGGGGTGGATACACAGTTTTAATAGATATTTCAACAAAAAAACAAGTTAAACAAAACTGTGAAAAGTTTGACCAGGGATATTTTTCTCTGAAAATTGGTTTCAGCTTGCAGTATTTACCTCTCCTCAGGCTCAGACTGAATGAAATGACACATTGCCCTTCTCTTTGATTCTGTAAACCAGGGAGTAATAGACGTACCTTTAGCACCAGTCCCTCTCGGTATTATATGACTTTGTTTCATGAATGTGATGGGTTACTTATGACGGCTGGGGAATGAGTCCCCTGATAGAAATCGATATGTGGAACAAGAGGTGAATCAGCCTGTTAGATTTTGAGCGTTGTTCAAGGTCGAGTGCAAAACACAAGTCTCATAAAAACTCTGGCATTCCATCGTAAACAAGACTCCCTTACCCCTGGCTTTCTGCATCCATCAGAGCATGAAAGAGGAAGGAAGAGACTTAATGGAGAAAAGGGGAGAGGATTGCTGCAGACTGTCTTTATAGCAACACAATTAAATATTTTTTAAAAATACGAACAACATTTTATTCAATTAGTAATATTTGCATAGTTAGCAGTAATTATGAAACTATATTTGTCTCGATTAGGATTTAGAGGCAGATACAATTGCAGAATATCAGTGAAATGTTTAATAAAGTAACGAACAAGCCTTACATGGATCATAGATGAGCATAACGTGATAAATGGGACCAAAAATGTAGTTTTTAGTCCTTTTCTGCTATTACATGACATATGCAATGATGACAGGCATGAGTTCAGGTGAAATGAGCATATGATTGAGTGCAACCTTTTGTACCCTCTCTGGTTTCTTGGCAAAAATTGTACCTTTATTTTATAATTTATTTAAAAGAAATACATGTTCAAATAGTTAAAAATCCTGCTAAAATCTTGCATTGCAAAACATAAGGCAAAAATCAAAAGACAAACCAAAAGATAGAACGTTTTGCCATGAAAGTCTCCAGACCTGATATGAAGGCGGCAGTGGACGACAGCTGGCTGAGTTATAACAGATATGTCAAAATGAACCTGTGATGATTGACCAATAAATCTGGCAGGGTTAGAACAAATTTGGCAGGAAGTCTCCTAAGAGGATATGACATAGGTTCGAGGCAGTTATGAAGACAAAAGGTGAGCATGCTAGTTATTAGAGCATAATTATATGATGCAAACTGTTGAACTATTATAATTGTTATTGTTCCATTATTAAAATCTTAGCATACACGGTTTGACTGTTCTTTATTATATTACTCATGATGGTGAAGAAAAATCTGTAAAATGTAACCACTAAATGGCTTGTTGCTATAAAGTACATGCCTTTGTCTTATTCATAGGTATGTAAATTTATGAGAGTACAACAGAACAACTCAACTGTATGAGAGTTCTGCAGTATAAATGTTTATGAAAAATCTTGTAAAGTAGAATCCGAAAGTATTTGGAATGGCAAGGCCAGTTATTTTGTTTTTGCTATACACTGAAAACATTTGGGATTCAGATCAAAAGATTAATATGAGACAATAGATCAGAATTTCAGCTTTCATTTCCTGATATTTTCATCTAGATGTGTTAAACAACTTAGAACATGGCACCTTTTGTGGCAGACCACTCAAATTGTTTTATGTGTTCTCCCTTCAGTCTCCTTTTCATGAGATGAAATGCAAGCTCAGTTGGGTTACAGTTTGGTGATTGACTTGGCCACTATTAAACTATCCACTTTTCCCCCCATGTTGAAATTCTCTATTGTGCTGGCAGTGTGTTTTGGCTCATTGTCTTGCTGCTTCATGAGGTTCCTCCCAATTAGATTGGAAGCATTTCTCTGTAAATTGACAGACAGAAAGTTCCTGAAGATTTCTGAACTCATTCTGCTGCTACCATAATGAGTTACATCCTAAAAAAATATTAATGATCCCATTCCAGAAGCAACCATCCAAGCCCACGCCATGAAACTACCTCCACCATGCTTGATTAATGCTAGTATGTTTTGGAGCTTTTCTTTCTCCACACTTTGGCCTTTCTATTACTTTGGTAGAGGTTAAACTTGGTTCCAGAATGTTTGTGGCTCATCTGTGCATTTTTTGCCGAAATTTCATTCTGGCCTTCTGATTCTTACTGCTCTTGAGTGGTTTGAATCTTGTGTTATGGTTGCAAAATTCTTGCTCTCAAAGTCGTCTTCGAATCTTGGATTGTGATACCTTCAACCCTGCACTGTGGAGGTTGTTGGTGATGTCACTGATGTTTGTCATCACAGATTTTACAATGTTTCTGTTATCAACTGCCATTTTCCTTGTCCGAACTGTTCCATGTCTGGTTGTTAGTCTACTAGTATTTTTTTCCTTTTTCTGGTCATTCTAAAGTGATGTATTGGCTATGCCTAATGCTTGTGCAAAGTGCAATCATTGATTTCACCTATTTTCTTAGCTTCAGAATGCCTTACTTTTCTCCCATAGACAGCTCTCTGGTCTTCATGTTGGTTTACCCTTTTAAACAACAAATGCAGTCTTCACAAACAAAATCAAGAGTAGATATTCAGAGCTCTTAATTGCTGAAATAGTCTAACAAGTGCAACAACAAACTTTGAATATGTTCAAATATTTTTGATTACTTGAAAAATGAGTGGTTTCAAATGAAAGAGACATACTTGATTTACAAATGAAATTCAATCTAACTGTCTTCAGTGTACAGCAAAAACAAAAGAATCGACCTTGCAGTTTACATACGGGTGCAGTATGTATCTTTTATTTATTATTAGTTTTATGTTTTTACAAATTACATTAGGAACACTACATTGACACAAGCATTTATAATATTGTTTTATTTTTAATGGGTTAAAACCCTGTGGTGGAGATTTATATCATCCTCAAAGCCACATAGGTGTGCAGGATGTTTTCTAGCAAGCAAGGAAGAGATGACATTAACCTGCTGTGACCGCAGAACTGGATAGAGGCAAAGGAAGTGAACTTGTCCTCATGCATATGCAGAAGCACATGGGCCAGTGTCAGCTAACCAATCAGGACAGCTCAGCAAATCGATATGGGCTAAATGAGTGTTTGAACCCCCCTGACAGCAGGTAATACAGTGCAGTGGAGAAAGGAGAAAAAATAAAACAACAACACCATTATTAAGGTCTACCTACACGGTCAAACTGTAGAACATTACTTCTTAGGTGCAATCAAACTTCTGTAGAGCTGCTTATTCAAACTGAACTGCCTTGGCACAAGTGGGCTGCTGTTACATAAAGTAAATGAAATGTCAGGGATGGTTATAGTGTTGTGAGTGTTTCAGAATTGGGCCAATAGTATTGTGCCACTGTAGAAATCAACTGTTTATCACCTTAGTATTCAGAGTACAGAGTTCTCGGTGTAGAACCTTAGAATATTTGGCATGGTGGTTTATTATTAGGGGGAGAGATCAAGCTGAATTTCATTACATTAATACTCAGTATGTATTTACATAATTGTACATAAAATCATTTCATTTCGAAATGTCTGAAAAGGATACTATTAAATCGCACTCATTCACACTTGGTATTACTGATGTAAGGAAAGATTTTAAGTAATCTGGTGGAACTTTCTTTGTCACCATACTAGAATTTACAAAGGATTATTAGACACTTCGGGCTTATGTGCCTAATAATGCACCAGAACAATCTGCAGTTGATTTTTTTTTTATATAACTGCACAGCTGTCTGGTTTTATTCCTTACCTAAAACATACGCCGCACAAAGGGCCTGTTAGTAAAATCATGAAGTATGACATTTTTTGTTACTGAATGGACATTACTCTACCACTAATACTTGTTTTGTGTTTACTAATGGACCACTTGAGTCACCATCATGTTGACAGCTGTGCTGAGGCACTGTGTTTAGTAAGACTGCTGCAATAATCCTGCTTAATCTGAGGGGTTTTTGCAGAAATAAAAACATTCACTCTCATGTTCAACATCATGTGCCGCATGATTCAGCCTGGCTTGCTGTGACATCCTGCTTGCTTGCCTTAATCTCCTAGCCCACATATGGTTATCAATTCAGCCCTACATTCAGAAACACTGACGCACATAAATCGATTTAATGGTGATGTCACATTCTCAAGGCTAATTAGCAACAGTGATGAAGCCTTGCACAGAAATTAGGATATGGCACTAACAAGACAATAGCACAACATCAACAACAACAACAACAACAACAACAACAATGATTTAAAAAAAACAGCTCATTAATATGGACAGGCCACTGATTGGTGTAGCATATCAACTTCCATGTATTAAAAAGTGTGTTAAAAAGTCTAAGGTGGCAAACCATGGTAAGCAAATCCCAAAAACTTGGCAGCTTTCTTGTTGCTGTTTTATTGTTAAATAAGAAAATTTGTACTTTATTACTAATGAATGTGGTGGTTAAACAAAATGCATTATTACATATTTTCTATATCTTAAATATATGATGTGACTGCAGGCATTTTTGTGAGTAGTGGGGATGCATAAGCAGAATTTCATTTCAGTGTGCTTGTTGCTGAGTCACATTTTTTTTCGAATCATGAATCACCTCCACTTTCATTTGTAGATGACTCTGCCTCTCAAAGGGACTCAGTGTGTTGAGCTGCTTCTCAAATGTATTTATTCCTTTTTAAATCAAGTAGCTTTTATATATAATCTATTATAAATCGACTATAGCATTGACCCTATAGTGAAGACAAATCAAATAAATGTTGCTCATTAGATAATAGCTCTCTGTTTACCAGTCAGTCTACATCTCTATCCTCACATGTGGTCCTGAGTTGTGGATTTGTAGAGATGTGTGATAGCTGAGGTTCCTCCACAGGTGCAACTTACAACCTCCAAGAGCTGTATCCCACTGTGTCCCACTGGACAAAGACCTTGACGCAGACCCAGGACCTGCTGGAGAGATTATTTTTCACAGCTGGTTTAGGAACATCTGGGGATTGCCCAAGGAGGAGCAGGAATCTGTGGCTGGGGATAGAGAAGTCTGGACAGAACTTATCAACCAGATGCCACTGTGACCTCCATCAGAAAAAGGGGATGAAAAATGAATAAATGAATGAATTATATGGTTCTGTCTTTCTCAATTGAGAACCTGCCACCATTTTACCTGAAAACCTGAGTTTTCAGCTCTAAGTCCAAGGTCCATGGCAAAAAAAACAAAAACCCAAATGATTTTGACATATGGATAAACCAGATTCATTCAGCCTTGTACCGAAAAGCTGGACACACATATTTAAGAGAAATTTGTTAGTAGTAGTATGTGAAAACAGCAGGATAGTGGATATTAATTTCTTTTTATAACAGATGCTCCAGCAAGACTGTTGGTCCCTGTTCCACAGTTGATCCATAGCTTTTATTACAGTATATTAAATAATGCTATTACAGTATATTAAAGTTTGGCATGTGCTGGACTGAACCATGAATTTGATCCAGTTGCTTATTGGAGAAGAAAACATAACCTGAGGCCTTGGCACTTGTGTATTTTGAAGCACTGAGTGGCTGGTGTCTAACTTAGTTTACAGAACCTACAGTTTCTTTCTTACTTTTGAAGAAAATTGAATTGGGGCTTTCGTAGCACAATAGGACGGCAGTGATAGGAGGTATTTTAGCCAATGCCAAGCACTCAGCACCCAGGATTTTTATGTTTCCTTGCTGTGCCCATACCCTCAATTATACCGTGAACACAGAGTTCAAGGCTGGCTGCTCTTTCTATCTCACTCATCAGAGTTTGAGTCACATCGCTACAAGTTGAGCCCATTGACCTGTCGCCTGCTATGCATTCCAGAGCACTGGCAGTGAATGGCAATTGAATATGGCATTTCAAAGCTTCAATCTTTCATAATATGACATGTTCAAACACATTTAAAAGGTTACGTTTGCACAAGATAAATGTATTGATTTAACCTACAGAACATGGTCTCATTTCGTATCCTTGCCAGGGTAATGAATATAACATAAACTATAAATGAGATGACTGTGTAAAATGTGTGGAAGCGTTATTGATGATATTCTGTCAGTGGACTTCTGCTGGCCTCCGTGCTCAATTTACCATTTTGCCAAGGGAAGAGTCCGTGCCAGGTGTCTTCAGGTCATGGAGTGTGTTATTGCTTCTGAGGCAGAACTATATGAAACCGTGACTTACCATGGCATCCAGTATTGCTCAGCAGCACCCCTCTTCTGCTAATGTGTAGGCCGATTATGTCAAGCTGGTGGCAGATTGCCTCGATTAGACCATCTCTGCTTCATCATTCTATGGGGTTGAAGTTGCTCTCAGGCATACAGTGTTTGCATAAATAGGACATGGAGGGCCAGGGTTTCTGTGGGTCAGCCCTAAAAGCCTCAGGGTCGCATGGTTTGTCTGTAGCCAGGAGTGATGTAGGTTGACGTAGGTCCTACCACAAGATTGCTTAAATTTATGAACAGAGAGAATGGTAAAGCTTCAGTTCCTGTCCGTTGCAGGGATTGGGGCTCTAGGTATAAATATCTGAACTGGCTGTTCAGTATGTGCAGTTTGCTCTAATACCCTTCACTGTCATTTTTGGAACATTTGGCTCTAACTGAAGAAAATTCTTTAGTGAGTGATATCAGCACATCATTAAGGTTGTTTTTCTTTTTTTTTTTTTTTTGGCTTTTCCTCCAGGGCAATGTGCTTGAGAATATCAAGTGTGTGAAAAGTAGTAATAGTAGAATACAGATGGGTGACAATTTAAAGGATAATATAAAAAAGTGCATTAGTTCAACATGGCCTGGCACAGATTGTACAAGTCCTTGGAACTGTACTGGAACGATGAACACCATTCTTCCAAAAGCTATTCCCTCAGTGTTGATGGTGGTGTTGTAGAGCGCTGTCTAACATGTTGCTCCAGAATCTCACATACTGTACATGTTCAGTTGGATTGATATCTGGTATTCGTGAAGACCATGGCGTATGATTTTCATAATTTTCAAGCTTGATAGAAACATTCAATGAGCCCTCTCACCCTGTGGGTGGGGGTAGAGTCATCCTGGAAGAAACAACACCCGACCTGATAGAAAATACTTCATCAAAATACTTCATATCAAAACTTTGTGTTGATATGCAGTGTTGTCACAGTGACTAAGGGACCCAAACCCATGCCAGAAAGAAAATCCTCCTACAGCATAACAGAGCCAGTTTTTACTTTAATTAACATCTGTACATTTGTTCCAAAAAATTCTCAAATAAAATGTAAACTTTTTCCCTTTAATGATTATTTTTCATACAGTGTTACTCTAGTGGGCCTCCAACTACCCATGGACCCCTTTACATGCCACCTAGATGTGCTACTGAGTAGAGTTGAAAAGAATTGAACTGTATTGAGGTTGTTTGTGGCCTTTTGTCTATAATTGCAGGTTTGGCAGTGCATCAGATCATCACTATCACTGTTTCCCTCATCATGGTCGTTGCAGCCTTGATAACAACACTAGTCCTTAAAAACTGGTAGGAAAGATTCTTTTCTATCATAATTGTGATTAATGACATTTTCGTGGTTTCTGTCTGTCTCTCCCGTATCCTTGTCGTTCTGACTCTCTATCACGTTCATACCTTCACTTGTATCGGGACCAAAATTTATGTGTCTGTTTCCCCTGTAAATGTTAAGTGTAAAACAGACACAGCGGTTCAAGGTATGATTTTATGTTGGCTTTGTGAATTTGGTGCGTGTTTTTGTAGCTGTGCACAATCGGGGAATGGCCGCCACACTAGCCACCAGAGGAAGATCAACCAGCAGGAAGAGAGCTGCCAGAACCTGACTGACTTCACGCCGGCACGTGTGCCCAGCAAGGTGGACATCTTCACCGCCTACAATGACAGTTTACAGTGCTCTCATGAGTGTGTGCGCACCGCTGTGCCAGTCTACACAGACGAGATGATCCAACACACACCCATTTACAAGACCACCTACAATGGAAGCAGGTGAGAGAGGCATCCTGAACAGAGCACCAATACATATTTAAGAATGCTCGAAAATTTCTTGACACCTTCACGAACATGCACACAATCCACACACACACACACACACACACACACACACACACACACATTAAGCAAAATGAATGACAGCTTTCATATGGTAAATTGCTTATGTTTTTGAAGATTAAATGCCCAGCCATGAAACTCTGTCTGAGAGCTGATTGGCTCCCTCGACGATGTGCAACAACATATAAGCCACGCTTCTCTGCCCACGTAACCCTTTATAATCCTGACCAACTCACCGCCTATGGCCTGTGTGCCCTACTAAATTTTGTACCCTACCCTCCGCCGCAGCAGGGGGGCGCCTCCTGCTTCCATACCCTTTGCAGCAGCAGCATGGTTCTCTTCTTTCTTGAAATAAAAAATAAATAAATTTGGAATTTATACAAAATGTTACAATTTAACGGTACAACCATAAACAAAAATACTTACATAGCCAATATACCATTACATACAAATAGACTCCCACACTGCAGAGTCTTTAAACCAGAATGTTCCCTCTTCGTCACAGTTAGGCATTGGACATTTACTTGTTTTTACGAAGCAACTCCATTTAAACACTGCTCTTATTGAAGCCTTATTACAGCAATTAACCATGTTAAAAAAAAGCTCACTTCTGTAACCTCTCTAGTTGTGTCCCATATAAATTACGACAAAATTTATAAAACAAAATTTCACCCGCACATCTGTTGGGGATAAGACATTTATAGGAATAATATTTTAGAAAATATAAAGGTTTTTAATAATATTGATTCTGGTTTTATAACTTAGATTACATGATTTCCATTTACTTGAATGATTTCTTTTTTTGACCAATTATACGCTTGAACAAGATTTGTAAAGGCTTATTTATTTATTCAGTAATTAAAAAAAAATCAGTAATTGTTTTATCCTGGTCGAGGTTGTGGTATCCCAGGAACACTGACTACTGTTATGACACATTATGTCATCAATCATGACAGACTTTGACATGGTTACATGTTTCCGTTGCGTGTACATGTTTAATTCAACACATAAGAGGAAATATCATAGGCTGTCTTACTCTGAGTAGTATATGGCTGATTTTATTCCCTGTTTCTACAAAACACTTACAGTTTTTAGAATCTTGCCTCAAGCATTGTAATTATATTTTTTTGTTGATTCCCCACATTTTTAAAAAATCCCTGCTTGAAAATGTGTAATGTGGAGACCGATATTTCTTTGCACTTTTTCTTCAGGGTATATTTGTGTTTTAATTATTTGTGCTGGTTTTGTAAAGCTTAACTGCCTTTTACACTTTAATTAGTTGAATAGCCTGAGACACAAACATGCATTAAAGGATATTGTTGTGACCTAGCAATTAGTCTAAAGGCATGTAAAGATGTGACATTTCGAAGCAAACATTTCATTGGCTTTGACAGTCCTATATTACATAAATGTCTTTGGAGCTATCAAATCCACTCAAAGCAGGGTTTGTAAACATGTAATTTCTTTGGATGCACTGTATTGCAAGGGGGGAAAAACAGTTGAAGAATGGTATGAAGAAAACTCACTACACATAATGAAACATTTCAGAGCTTTCTTTCCTTTTCATCGCAGAAGCACATTTACTAACCAAGGCCATAAATCTGTGCTATTATTTAGAAATGTAAGGTTGTCAAGTTCTCCCTCTGCCAAACTGTCCCTTCTAAATGAGTGTCCTTTCTCTGCCTCCCATTACGTTTTATGTACAGCTGGCTGCAAGGTGAGAAAACTGATCTCATACTACAACAACTATAAAGCAAATATATAACTAGCATCAATAGATGTGATTAAACTACATGGTATCATATTTACCAATCCAGTAAACAATATTTTTAATAGTACAGTAAATCTGAACTCAAAAACATGTTTGACTCCTCAATATCTTGGATGACTGATTATATAGATGGGTACTTGTGTCATTTTTCCCATTTAAAACAGAAACTTTCTTAATATATCAGGTTTTAATCCATGCTAACTTAAAAGTGATTTAAGCAAGATTTGTAAAAATTTGCTCATCCAAACACAAACAAGCCCTTTGGACCATAACCCAGTTTTTCGAATGTGTTTTCTCAGACACAGAATACACTTGTGGTGAGGCCATAAATTCAACAATTAAAAAAAAAATAATATTCTACATATTTTCTAGATTTTTTGTACAAGCAGGAAATAATGAATATAATTATGATAATGGTTCTTTATTGGTCACATATGTATTACAGCACAGTGAAATTCTTTTCTTTGCATATCCCAGCATGTTAGGAGGTTGGGGTCAGAGTGCAGGGTCAGCCATAATACAGTGCCTCTTAAGGGCCTTGCTCAGGGGCCCAACAGTGGCAGTTTGGCAGTGTTGGGGCTTGAACCCTTGACCTTCTGATCGGTAACCCAGAGACTTAACCGTCAAGCCACCACTGAAAAAAAACAAAAATATTGTGCCTTTAACTAAAGGAAGTGATGAATAAAATTGTGGTTGTTATGATATATAGTGATTTGACAGGTTTTGATATTGTTAAATAAATGAAAGGGGGCGCACGGTGGCTTAGTGGTTAGCACGTTCGCCTCACGGGTCCGGGGTTCGATTCTCGCTGGGGCCATGTGTGTGCGGAGTTTGCATGTTCTCCCCGTGCTGCGGGGGCTTTCTCCGGGTGCTCTGGTTTCCTTCCCCAGTCCAAAGACATGCATGGTAGGCTGATTATCGTATCTAAAGTATTCTTAGTGTATGAATGGGTGTGTGAGTGTGTAAATGATTGTGCCCTGTGATGTACTGGCACCCTGTCCAGGGTGTACCCTGCCTTGTGGCTGATGCTCCCTGGGATAGGCTCCAGGTTCCCTGTGACCCTGAAAAGGAGTAAATGGTTGAAGATGGATGGATGGATGGAAATAAATGACAGAGAATAAGCGGATGTAAATTATGAGCCCACCACTTTAATCTCGCTGACTACATTTACATACACATCAATTTGGCAATATTCTAATTAGTATTGAGTCATGTAAAAACAGCAATCTGATTGCCTGATTCAGTTTAAGACAATATTCTGATTCCCCAAATTCTGATCCCCACCCTCAGAACATGCCTGTATTAATTGGAAATTTGTTGCATGCAAACACCTTATTCAGAAAATCCTGCATGCGCAGTCTGCAAGGAGTCATGGGTAGCAATGACAGCATCTTGAATTTCCCAGATAATTACAGTGGGAAAAGAAAAGTGCACATGTAGATCATCATACTTACAATAACCATGTATACAGGAATATCCTAATGCCTGTACGCATATAAAAATTGTATTTGGAATGTGCCTGCATCCCAAATAAACCTTAAACAGAATTTGATGTGCATGTAAACATTGCATGTAGTCATTGACCTGTGACTAATGTAAGCTAGTTTACTAGGAACTAATATCTCTGCTAACTATATTAGCTAATATTAGTGATAAACAAAAAATACTTTACTACTACTGTTGAACAATAAATTGCTTAGAATTTGACCATGTAAATCAAGTCTCACATACAGTTGGAATCAAAATTATTCAACTCCCATTGCGAATCAGGTTTATTGTCAAGAGTTATAGACTTTCAGCTGTTTGCAATGAACAAATCAAACAAAAGCAATTGAAAAGATCAATACAATGAATGATCTTGTGGTTTCCCCAAATTCAACTGAAAATGCAACATATAATGACTTCTCCATTCCTTCTAACTTATTCAACCCACTGAATTGCATCTCTCACCATAGGATAAATTTGCAAAATATCTGTTGTCTTAAGCACACTTGATGCAACTAATCAAGGGCTTCATTAGTTGCACAGATGTACTTGAGCTGGAACACATGAAATACCTGAACTTGCTAGGGTCAGAAAATATATGAAATACATGGAGGGGCAGAAAAACAAAGCGATCAATGGCTACAACTAGATTCCATGCCAGAACTCCAAGATGTACACCACTACTGCCCTAAAAGCACAAGAAAATTCGGCTTAAAATAATATGAATAAACCACAGAAGTTTTGAGATTCTGTTCTGTGGTGCGATGAAATAAAACTGGAACTTTTCAGCTCGATGGATCAGCGGTATGTCTGGAGAAAGAAGAATGATGAAAGAACACTCTGTCTACAGTCAAGCATGGTGGTGGCTCGGTGATGTTTTGTGGCTGCTTTGCATCCTCTGGCACTGGAAGCATGCAGCGTGTGGAAGGCAAGATGGATTCATTGAAGTATCAGGAAATCCTAGGAGAAAACTTCATGTCATCTGTGAGGAAGCAGAAGCTTGGGCGTTACTGGACCTTCCAACAGAACAATGATCCCAAGCATATCTCAAATTCCACCAAGGCTTGGTTGCAGAAAAGGTCCTGGAAGATTCTACAGATCCATCACAGTTGTCTGACTTGAATCCCATGGAAAATCTCTGGTGAGATTTGAAGAAGGCGGTTGCAGCATGCAAACCCAAGAATATTATTGAACTGGAGGCCAATGCTCATGAGGAATGGGCCAAGATTCCTCAGGAACGCTGCCAGAAACTATGCATCTCGTTTGTAGCAGATCATAATGCAAAAGGGTGCTCTACTACGTACTAAAGGGGCTTGCCATGTATGGGGTTGAATAATTTTGAGTAAGTTTATTTTCAGTTGAATTTGGGGGAAACACTTGAAGCATTCGTTGTGTTTAACTATTTCAATTGTTTTTGTTTGATTTGTTTATTGAAAACAGCTGAAAGTCTGTAAATTTTGACAATAAACCTTATTTGCAATGGGGGTTGAATAATTTTGATTGCAACTGTATTGAAATTCCACTAATATCTACCTGTGACAAATTCAAGAAGTCTACCTAAACAGAAGGGACTTCCAAATCACCTGTCTATCTGCAGGCTGTAAATAGAAGAAGAAGAAGAAGAAGAAGAGAAGAAGAAGAAAATGAAGCAGTAGAAAAACCCTTTATTTACCACATATACATTATAGCACAGTGAAATATTTTTTTGCATATCTCAGCTTGTTAGGAAGATGGGGTCAGAGCGCAGGGTCAATCAAGATACGTTGCCCCTAGAGCAGTTAGGTTTGAGGGCCTTGCTCGAGGGCCCAACAATGGTAGTTTGGTGGTGCTGGGGCTTAAACTCCCAACCTTCTGATCAGTAACCCAGAGCCTTAACTGTTGAGCCACAACTGGCCTAATGGCTGCAATAAATATAGACACAGTTTACATGGTGAATTATAATTGCATATAGTAGAAAATATACAATTGTCTCCAGGTGAAGGTTTGCTCCATGCTGTTCCACATACAGTGGTGTGAAAAAGTGTTTGCCCCCTTCCTCATTTCCTGTTCCTTTGCATGTTTGTCACACTTAAGTGTTTCGGAACATCAAACCAATTTAAACAATAGTCAAGGACAACACAAGTAAACACAAAATGCAATTTGTAAATGAAGGTGTTTATTATTAAAGGTGAAAAAAAATCCAAACCATCATGGCCCTGTGTGAAAAAGTGATTGCCCCCCTTGTTAAAACATACTATAACTGTGGTTGTCCACACCTGAGTTCAATTTCTCTAGCCACACCCAGGCCTGATTATTGCCACACCTGTTCACAATCACTGCATCACTTAAATAGGAGCTGCTTGACACAGTAAGGTCCACCAGAAGATCCTTAAAAGCTACACATCATGCCGAGACCCAAAGAAATTCAGGAACAATTGAGAAAGAAAGTAACTGAGATCTATCAGTCTGGAAAGGGTTATAAAGCCATTTCCAAAGCTTTGGGAATCCAGCGAACCACAGTGAGAGCCATTATCCACAAATGGCGAAGACATGGAACAGTGGTGAACCTCCCCAGGAGTGGCCGGCCGCCCAAAATTACCCCAAGAGCGCAGCGACGACTCATCCAAGAGGTCACAAAAGACCCCACAACAACGTCCAAAGAACTGCAGGCCTCACTTGCCTCAGTTAAGGTCAGCGTTCATGCCTCCACCATCAGGAAAAGACTGGGCAAAAATGGCCTGCATGGCAGAGTTCCAAGGAGAAAACCACTGCTGAGCAAAAAGAACATCAAAGCTCGTCTCAATTTCTCCACAACACATCTTGATGATCCCCAAGACTTTTGGGACAACATTCTGTGGACCGATGAGACAAAAGTGGAACTCTTTGGAAGGTGTGTGTCCAAGTATATCTGGCGTAGAAGGAACACTGCATTTCATAAAAAGAACATTATACCAACAGTAAAATATGGTGGTGGTAGTGTGATGGTCTGGGGCGGGGGCTTTTTGCTGCTTCAGGACCTGGAAGACTTGCCCGTGATAAAAGGAACTATGAATTCTGCTGTCTACCAAGAGATCCTGAAGGAGAATGTCCGACCATCTGTTCGTGTACTCAAGCTGAAACGAACTTGGGTTCTGCAGCAGGACAATGATCCTGAACACACTAGCAAGTCCACCACCGAATGGCTGAAGAAAAACAAAATGAAGACTTTGGAGTGGCCTAGCCAAAGTCCTGACCTGAATCCTATTGAGATGTTGTGGTATGACCTTAAAAAGGCCGTTCATGCTCGAAAACCCTCTAATGTAACTGAATTAGGACAATTCTGCAAAGATGAGTGGGCCAAAATTCCTCCAGGACGCTGTAAAAGCCTCATTGCACGTTATCGCAAACGCTTGGTTGCAGTTGTTGCTGCTAAGGGTGGCCCAACCAGTTATTAGGTTTAGGGGGCAATCACTTTTTCACACAGGGCCATGATGGTTTGGATTTTTTTTCACCTTTAATAATAAACACCTTCATTTACAAATTGCATTTTGTGTTTACTTGTGTTGTCCTTGACTATTGTTTAAATTGGTTTGATGTTCCGAAACACTTAAGTGTGACAAACATGCAAAGGAACAGGAAATGAGGAAGGGGGCAAACACTTTTTCACACCACTGTATATAATGTACACAAGTTATTTTAATGGTAATAAATTACATGTTTATGGATGCTTTAAACTTGTGAAGTGTTTAAATGACACTGGGAGGATATGTGATAAGCACTTAAAAGTGTTTCAGCATATAAAATAATGTATTTAAATGTCAGTGAGTGCAATGCTAGTAGTTATTGGACTCTGATAGACCATTTTTAAGAGAAATATTTAGAGATAAATGTTATCTTAGAAATAACTGTGTTTGTTTCCAGACCATCACCAACTGAAAGGCAGCTAATCCCTGTGGCCTTTGTGTCTGATAAATGGTTCGAGATCTCCTGCTGAAGGCCTTTTAGTACCTGTGGGTAACTGCAGCTTCCTCAATTTTGGACCCTGGTATGTCCCATTTCTCAGTTGTTTCACAATTCTACCCAGCTAAACATGCAGGCTGTGGTTCACCACTGAGTCATGATGCTCAAAAAAGGGGGATGTTTCTCTTTTGTATAACACCATGCAGATGAACTAGAGAAGTACTAGTTATGGCATACACTGTTCTACTTAAACTGTAATTATGAAGACAACACAAATAGACTATATTCAGCAATTGCTTGCTTTAGAAGTAGACTTTAAGATTGGAAAACATCCTGTAATTATATGCTATTTGTGGAACTTTTCGGTTCACGGTAATTAGTAGCCGTAATAGAATTTAATGAAACAATAGCTGTGCTGCAACGTGCTTGTAATTTTGTGTCCTAATTGTAACTTTTTCCCAATTTCCCAAATTACAGAATCCCATTGGAACACCTTGAATTCTCAAATAAAGAAAACTTAAAAATACAAAACAATAAAGAAACAAAAGCCCATGTATTGCAGAAAGAAGAATAAGAACGTACACGCCTTTTTTTTTTTTTTTACAAACAATGGATTTCCTGGACATGGAGCGAAGATGTTTATTTTTCTAAGATGATCACTGATGAGAGTCGTTCTATGGTTCCCACTCCAGATTATTTTCCATGTAGACTTCCGGTCATTTAGAAATGATACAATATACTTAAAGCTAATATATTATATACATAACTTACTGTATGTGTAGAAGTATCCGAGGAAGATCACCGCCACAGACATGTTGGAATGCTGTTTCCCAATGGGCTGCTTTCTGTGAAAAGGGCGAACAGACTTTTCAGAACTATGTGCCAATAACGCCAATATGTGCCAATATGTACAGATGGGACGCGTCTGGGAGTCTATTGAAAACTACAGACACAACGACGAGTCATTTCTGTGACAGTTATTCTATATCAACCCATCCTTTTTTTGTATAGAAACTATAAATATGTATTTGAACTATGTTTTGAAATAGTTGAACAAAATGTGTTGCAGACGTCCAAAAATATTTATAAGGAGCACTATTTGATTTTGAATAGGTAAAAGAAACGAAACGATGAGAACCTTGGCTGACTTTTGAGTTTAACGTATTGTTATTAGGCCCTGTTTTAAATAGAATAGTCTTCTCTATTTTTGTACACACAAACACACACGCACACACACACACACACACACACACACACACACACACACTCAGACACACATCAACTTACTCAGTTGTGGTGCATCTGTTGGAACTGTTAATATGATATTCAGTCAGGGGGAAGAGACCTTTTGAAGACCCTCATCGTTATTATTGATGATTCAGTAATACAGGTCCTGATGATTGTTCATCCATAGAAGCCATTTTATTTGCTACGGGGTGCCATTACTTATAAATGACAGTTGGTATGTTGGGTGGCTATGGTCACAGTTTGTGTATTATATCTATACTGTCAAAGAGCCTTAGTCATTGGTTGGTCAAATTTTTCCACAATGGTACGCAATACATTTTCACGGTTTGTGCATCAAAATTTAAAAGACTCCTTTTTTCTTTCTTTTTTTTTTTTTTACAGAAACTGTACAGTTATCCGTTTTCTAGGACTTAATATCAAACACATCACATGCTTTATTTTTGTGCCAAGTCATTGTTGAGTGCCAAGTCCAAGTCATTTAAATCATTTAAACACACACTCATATTATTCATATTATTTATTAGTGTGCTTCAGAAAGTAAGATGTATGTACCAAATGCGGAAATGTCACCTGGTGTGATGCTGAAGTTTATTTAAAACTGTACGGTTAATTCAAATACACAGAGAGCTGTTAAGGTTTTATTTCATTTTGTGCTTCTTCTCAAATCTTATTCCGATTGTGAAATGGTAAATAAAAATAATTTATTATCCAACCAGTGGAAAGGATAGAAATGACCCATGATAACACTTGAAATGGGAAGGTAGCTGAGTGTGTGCCTGTGTGCATTTGTTTGTGTGCCTATGTCTGCTTCTGTGTCTGTGTGATATTCATTTCACAAATCACGGCAAAAAAAAAATTTTAATAAAAAAATAAAAAAATATATATATATACAAAGCCAAAGAGATATAAATGATGGCATTTATTTGGGTAATTTTGTGGAGACAAAATCAGAAAACAGATCCTACCTAGAGATAATTATTTGACAAGACAAACGAATAACACAGGATATACGTAGTTCATATGAATATAATAGAATAAAGTTAATTTGAGCTACGAAATGCATTACTGGTTCTACAATTTCTATATAGAAGTCCATGTGGGAAAAACAGTGTTTGCAAAAACATGTAGTTAAATCCTTCATACTGGAAAACTTTAAATCATAATGATAGGTTTATGCTCCTCCATCTCCATTTCAAGCCACATATCCCACATATATACCTCAAAAGATGTGGGTGTTGGTAATCAAAATAATTTTGCTAAATTAATCATATGATTTTAGGGCCTGGATGCACTGAGCAAAAAATCATGTCAATCTCGTGTGGGTCTCATCAGAACATTAAAGTTCTATATTATATATTACATGGTTGCATAGTGGACAAGTAGGTTCACCAACCACAGAAACGAAACCTTTTAGTTAAATAACATCAAGAGAAAATAATATCCTGGAAAGACCCACATTATATTTTTCCTTGAAAGCACCGCATCATCATAGTGGAAGACTCTGTGATTTCTTGTCAAGGTCGAAAACACAATGTGCTACATATACATTTTTATCGGCAGTCTTATCAGGGCTATGGCCACACAGTCTTCTCCTTACTGAGAATTCATATACTAATTCACTTAGATTAATTAATTGTGTTAATGCATAATTAACTAGCAATTAGTTAACTACCAATTATTTAGTTAACTATCTGGCCATACTTTATTATATTGCATTCAGTCCCATTTTTAGCCTAGACAATTAGGTTTCTGAGAAAGCAACACCACTGCCCACACATACACTCACTAACCACTTTATTAGGAATACCTTTACACTGGGCCATTCATGCAATCTTGTGGCAGCAGTGCAATGCATACAACCACTGAGCAGTAGTTCTGCAGGTGGAAACAATTTTCGGTAGGAGAATTCCAAGGATAATACCCAGACTGGTCGAGCTGACAGGGAGGCTACAATAACTGAAACAACCAATTTTTACAACTCTGGTGAGCAGAAAAGCATCTCAGAATTCACAACATTGAACCTTGAGGTGGATTGGCTACAGCACCGGAAGAGCACATCAGGACACACTCCTGTCATCCAAGAACTAGAATCTGACGCAACGGTGGGCACAGGCTCACGGAAATTAGATAGTTGAAGATTGAAAAAAGACCAGGCATTGTTTTTTCTAATCTTCAACTGTCCAGTTCCCGTGAGTCTGTGCCCACTATAGCTTCAGATTCTTGCTCTTGGCTGACAGGAGTGGAACCAGGTCTTCTGCTGCTGTAGCCCATCCACCTCAAGGTTCAACAAGCTGTCCACCACAGTCGTAAAGAGAGTTTATTTAGGTTACCATGACCTTCCTGTCAGCACAAACCATTCTTACCTTCACCTGCAGAACTGTTGCTCATTTAATGTTTTCTTAAATTATTCGGTGCAAATTCTAGAGACTGTTGTGTGTAAAAATCCCAGATCAGCAGTTTCTGAAATACTCAAATCAGCCCATCTGGTACCAACAACCATGGCACTATTAAAGTCACTGAGATCACATTTTTCCCCATTCTGATGTTTGATGTGAACATTAATGGAAACCCTTGACCTGTATCTGCATGACTTTATACATTGCACTGCCGCTAAATGATTGGATGATTGAATAACTGCACAAACGTTCATAACAAAAAGGCTTCAGTAAGTGTATACAGTTTATGTCGACACTGATTCTCCAAAAAGATTCTCCAACAAGCAATAATGTGTAGTTACAGTTTTACCCTAATGATCTTGGGTTAATGCTGCTGTAGATTTGCAGATGCTTTGGATAGAAGAAAGACTGGATATTTGATAGGTGTCCTGTTGTGTTAGGAAATAAACTTTTGTCCAAGCCTGAATCTGTACAGCTCTGAGATTGTTGAGATTGACAATCAGTGCTGAACTCAGGGTTACAGTGTATCCAGGCCTTCACACTTTATAGCCTCAATAGATTTCAGTGTTTCCTCTTTGCAAAAGCATACAACATGGTAAACAACAAAAATCAACAGCATTCAATTAAAATTTAGATATTTATACAGGTGCAACTGGATACATATGAACAGTGTAACACTGTGCTGCCAGTAAAAGCTCTGATAACTCATATTCTGGTGTGGTATGAGAAGGATAATGCCTGCCTGATTGCGTGTTTGTATCTTTGATTGCATCTCATGGAACAAAGTGCTCAGTTATAAATAATGTATTCTATTAAAATGTCACAGCCCATAATTTTCATTGACCTTTTCTACAGCAGGCTCCATGTGAATATGTCACTGTGGTATAGAAAAACAAGCATGCATCTATCTATGTACTGACAATATACATGTTCCTTTTAATCATGTCTTTTTTTATTTAATGACAAATTTAATTTTTCAATGTTTTTAGTATTTTGTATTATTTTTAATCATGCCTTTTTTGGTGGACAGCATGGAATTGTTGGGATTGATACTGTATTTTTTAGTGTAATCAGAGAGCAAGAACAACTGTGGCAGATTTAATACTGCTTTGTAGTGTGTGTGTGTGTGTGTGTGTGTGTGTGTGTGTGTGTGTGTGTGTGTGTGTGTGTGTGTGTGTGTGTGCGTGCGTGTGTGTGTGTGTGCATGTGTGAAATACAGACATTTCAGTTTGAAGTGCAATACCTAAACAGATGTCTGCTGAGACATCATTCTCTGGAAACTGAGTTCACTCTCTAATTTGCATAGGCTGACAAAATGTTTTTAGGAAATATCATATTTACAGTAGGGCAGTTGGGAATCAGAGCAGAATGAAGCACTTGCACATGTTATCAGGAATGTACTGATCCTCAAAGACTGATCTGGTATCTGATTGGGTTTTATTTAAATTTCTGATGTGATTCTCTCATGCATATGTTGCTCTCATGTCTTTGTTGTTTTTGTTGACTTATACCACAGCTCTATTGAATTCGCGAATATGATTTGGCAGAAAGTGTCAAATAATTTTCTGTAACAGTATGTCTGACAGTAGCACCAGCTGTAATTCACATCACAGGTTCATATTAATTAAATTATATTTACAAATTCACAGAGGCTTGTATGGCAGTATAGTAATATTAAATAAACAGTTTATAAAAACCTGCTGTTCTTTAACAAAAAAAACCCCCAAAACATCAAAGTTATCATTGATATGGTGACACTTTCTGTAAGGATATGCTTATTAAGAACTTCCGGTTTCCCAGTAATATGACAGTTTTCTTTTTTTTCTTTTTTCTGTGAGACAGAAAAAAACAATGGTGAGGGAATAACTGTTTATGGCTTCTATAATATAACTCACTATAATATAATATACTATTAATATAATATTTATATTATATTCTATAATATAACTCACTTTCCCAGATAATTTGTGTCAGAAGTGTCAGAACATTTTTAGAAGTATGAAATGTCATTGTTTAATAAATTAAAAAACGTATTCATTGATTGCAAAATTGCTGTGGTGTAAGAGGAATAAAACACTTTGGGATGTGCTGTTATAGGAAAATAATTGACTTACACTTCACATCTCCATCTGCCCAATCGTTGATGATTTTTGTATAACGGCATGACCGTCGTGTTTTATTTTCCACTGATGTGAACACAGGACAGTACTTGTCTTAAAGCATATCTCCATCATGTATTTGATGTTTTGCATACATGTGTAACAGAATCTTTCAGTGTCAGCTCAGTTACTCAGAAGAGAGCACTCAAATAGTATTGTGCATTAAATGATTCTCTGAGCTCTGAAGTGGGATTGGTGCATCCTTACCCTAAACATATCCACCCTGTTGTAGAACTTTTCATTGCTGTCAAGTACAGGAGTCAGCACTTAACGTGCAAGACAAAATTCTTACATTGAATAGTTGAAATGGTCTAAATTGGCAATGCTGCTACAGTCTGCTAAATGACCAGTTAGACTGAGCTATCACAGGTTCAGGCTCTTGATGGAACTTTACATTACTCTAGCATGAATTATTTGATTTTATTATTCAAGACAGCACCTAAGTGGATAAAAACACTGCCAAACAGATCTACTTCCATGCAGTCGGTTTAATTTGCAGTTGTGCTCTAACTGCTAATGGCTGACTGCCAATGTCGAGCCTTCTCACTTGCTAGATTGCAGAATGGTTCATATTTGAGATAGATGGGAAGAAAATGTTCTGAACATCAGCAATGCATTTCAGTGCTTCATTGCCTAATGTAGTCATTTAAACAGTTATTGCAAAGGTGATTTTGCTGTATGTGTACATTTTCATTCAAAGTTTCTTTCAAAAATTTTTTTTTTCTTAAAAAATAAAAAATTTTTAAAAATATATTAATATTGATAATTTGAGCTGATGAACACATATTCATAAAAAAAAAAAATTTTAAAAATAAAAAAAAAAAAAAAAAAATAATTAATAATATTTTTTTTTTTTTAAAAAAAAAAAAAAAAAAAAAAAAAAAATTATTAAAAAAACATATTTACAGTGCCTTGCAAAATGATTCAGATCCCTGACCAATTCTCTCATATTACTGAATTACAAATGGTGCATTGATATTTCATGCTGATATTTTATTTTAAAACACTGAAACTCAAAATCAATTATTGAAAAGTGACATTGGATTTATGTTGGGAAATATTTATAAGAAGAAATAAAATTAAATATCTTGCTTGCATAAGTATTCAACCCATGTACTAGGGAAGCTCCCAGTTTACACTGATGAAAGAAATTGCCCTAAGAAATATAATTAAAGTTTCTGTCACATTTTCCAGATAAAAACCCTATTGTTGAAGGCTCATTGGTCAGGCTGTGAATCTGAAGGAAAATGAAGACCAAAGAGCATTCTTCCGAAGTTAAAGAAAAAATAATACAAATGCATAGATTAATGAAAGGGTACAAAATAATATCCAAGTGTTTGGATATCCCAGCGAATGCAGTTAGATCAGTAATCAGGAAGTGAAAGCTGCATCACACCACCCTGGCACTGCCAAGAAAAGGCCACCACTCAAAACTCTCAAACAAGAAGGAGTCTGATGAAAGAAGCCACAGAGAGGCCAACAATCACTTTGAGGGAGCTACAGAGTTCAGTGGCTGGAAGTGGAGTAATAGTGCACCAGTCAACCATATCAAGAGCACTGCATAACACTGGCTTGTATAGAAGGGTGGCAAGAAAGAAGCAATCACTCAAAAAGTACAATCTAAACACATGAGAGTGATCCAACTATGATGTGGGAAAAGGTTTCGTGGTCAGATGAGGTCAAGGTAGAGTTTTTTGCCAAAGTGCCACATGTGGCACAAACCTAAAACTCTCATGTCTCAAGACACACCATCCCTACAGTGACGAATGGTGGTGGAAAATGATGCTGTGGGGATGCTTCTCATCAGCAGCATCTGGGCACTTATAATTGAAGGAAGAATGGTTGGAGCAATATATAGGGAAATACTGCAAGAGGCTCTGTTAAAACCTGAAGCTTGGGAGAAAAGTCACCTTTCAGCAGGACAATGACCCCAAGTCTTGAGAATCTGTGGCATTATTGAAAATTTCAGTCCACAAGCATCACAAAACCAACCTGAAAAACCTGGAGCAAATTAGTCAAAAAGAATGGGCCAAAATCACTCAAATACTGCAAAAGCTGGTATATATGCATCACAAAAAACTTAAAGCTGTTAGTGCAGCAAAAGGTGTGTCATGTAATGGGGATGGAGATGGATGCAGTTGCAGTTTAAGCTTTTATTGAAGAGACAGGCAGACAATTCCAAATTAAAAGGCAAGAATGTCAAAAAGCAAACAAGGAGTCAGGCATAAACAGGGCTTAGATGAGAATTCGGAAACGTGAAGACAATACAGGATCAAAACCATGGAACGAGGAACAAGGATCAAAGGCTAAGTATGGGTCTATCGATAAACACACAGAAACACATCAAAGTAAACAAAGTCAATGTCAACCCGGAAGCGCATGCTGTAGCGCTACAGGCTGTTGACAGATCCCCCTTCCAAGGGCACTTCTCCCAAACTGCCTAACAAAGCTCCCCCTCCTGGTGGTCCTGGCCCTCTGGGCAAAATGTCCACACAGCCCTCCAGGTCCCGAGGCAAGCATTAGCCCCAAGGAGCCGATGAGAAGACATGAGACTGGGGCAGGCTTGCCATGGTCATGAGCCAGGAACAAGGCTTGGGAGGTCACACCACCAGCCTCTGGGCTGAGCAGAGATTGGTAGGTAATTTCGTCGACCTCTGGCTTGAATGTGTTGTGGTAAATCGTGACTTTAATCTCTGGCATGAGCATGGCTTGGATGGTCGAGTTGTCAGCTTCAGGTGTGAGGCTTTGCCATTGGCCTCAGACAGGAACTAAACTTGGTAGACAGGAGCTCCACAGGGGAGACCACCTCATGGGTCTCACACTGGGGCTTAGGAGGTGAGGTTGCAACATTGGCCTCTGGCTGGAGTTCTGCAGGGGAGACCTCCTTGTGGGTCTCAGGCTGGGGTGCTAGAGATGAGGTTGAAATGTTGACCTCTGGCTGGAGCTCTTGAGGGGAGACCACCTTAGGGATCTCAAGCTGGAGCTCTGGAGATAAGGGAGCCACGTTGACCTCTGACTGGAGGTCAATGTGGCTTTACCAAATATGAATGTATGGGTGTTGAATACTTATACAAGCAAGTTATTTCAAACTTTTAAAATTATTTTTCCTAAAAATATTTCCCAAAATAAACATGTCACCTTACAATAATTAATTTTGAGATTCAGTGTTTTAAGATAAAATATCAAATGGAATGAAATTTCAATGTACCTTTTGTAATTCAGTAATATTGTATGAGAGAACTGGTCAAGGGTCTGAATTCTTTTGCAAGACACTGTATATTTAACAGTTTATCTTTCTAGTGCACTTGCTTTTAATAAAGCACAGTATATGAATTCAACAGAGGTTTCCTTATTTAATTGCTATTCTACATCATGTTGTTTGGTCTGAGCCAATAACAGTAATTTACCAGTAATAAACTATAAAAATCTCTAGGTGTTCAAAAACTTTTGACTGGCAGTGTACACTTTCCAAACAATATTATCATAACATATTGGTGTTGCATATGAGCAATTTGTTTTTACAAACACTCCAATCACAATAACTTTATAAGACTGATCTTCCCTCAGAAAGCATGGTCTCAAATAACTACATGTCAAGTACACAGTACACTGTGACACAGTACAGTACACTCTTCCAGTAAATCATAAGAGGTTAAAGCTCTGTCTGAGCAAGCAGCGAAAAATACAATATTATTCTTCTGAGGTTTAAGGAATGAAGTCTTTATATGTTTCTTTGGATCATTTTCATGTCTGAATTTTTCACCATACACAAATGGCACACAAAAACAGTCAGATACAGTATTCTTGCCATAAAACTGAAGGAAATTGTACTTTGTGCATCTTTTTTATATTTGTGTTTACTATATTGATGAGTACCTCTTTTTTCTTTTGTACAAGTTCTATAAATATAGTTCAGAAAAACACGCACACAGAGACTGTGTCAAAACTCAGTATGATGTACTTTTTTAATTTTGGTCTTTGAGCCTCTCTCTCTCTCTCTCTTTCTCTCTCTCTCTCTCTCTCTCTCTCTCTTTTATAGGTATTGGTACAGTTCCAGGTGACACTGGTTTTGATTACTCTTGTTCTTAAGCTCTCTGTGTTTTGGCCACTGTAAATGCATCTCTCACCACAGAGACTCTGTACATTTAGTAGTCTCATGTTGCTATTAATAAAATGTTCAACATTATGGGCTGTCTTTCTAAAAAAAAAAAAACGATCAAATGTTTGTAAAATGATGATGGAGTAATACTGAAAATAAAAGTTATTTAAATCAGAAACGTGGGTTTTTTTTCAAGGTATCTTGTGACAGAGAAGCTATTTATTTATTTATTTACATTTTAAACTTAAAACTAAAATGAAAATTTTATGAAAAAAAGTAAATCAGGCCTATAAATAGGCGGGATTTCACAAATAGGCATGATTTCACACAGACACATACCGGTCACGCATAAGGGTACTTCCCACAGGGTGAAGCTCATGCAATGTCTTGTTCCAACAAGGTTACATGCATAACCCAGACATTTTTTTAAAGCATGAAAACTAGCTAAATTAAAATTCATTTGAATCAGATATGTACGTTAAAGATATTTACATTGTCATTGGAGGAAGACCTACTGTATATTAACCTTTGCCATAAATGACTTATTTAAAAGTAATTAAAAAGGGGCGGTATGAGAACACCAAAATCTTTCTTAATAATAATAATAATAATAATAATAATAATAATAATAATAATAATAATAATAATAATAATGATGATGCTGATGATGATGATAAGGATGATAAAGTACACACTTGTAGCTGTAAGACAAACCCTGTGCTATGAAATATGCATGACACCTCCAAATCCACCTTTTATTTGTCAGGAAAAACATTCTGAGATGGTCATTACTGAAACAAGTCCCTTGACAATACGTACAGTGCAACCGGAAAGTATTCACAGTTCTTTACTTTTTCCACATTTGGTTATGTTACAGCCTTATTCCAAAATGGATTAAATTAAATATAAGTTCTACAAACAATACGCCATAATGACAACGTCAAAGAAGTTTGTTTGAAATCTTTCAAAATGTTTTAGAAATAAAAACAAAAAATCACATGTACATATTCTTACTTGTCTTGTAATATTTGTTACAATATTTGTTGGTGAGTTTGGCATGTTTTTACCATGTCCGTGTGGGTTTCCTCTGGGTTTTCCAGTTTTCTCCCACCTCCCCCCAACAAGTAGGTACATGAGCTATGTTAAATAATTCCTATTTGTGAATGAGTGTATGAATGTGTAAGCTGTAGGAAGGCAGTCTAAAAAGTTTTCTTTATTGACTTGGAAAATGCTCAGACTTATTGACATGTGTACTTCGATCTTGGGTAATGCTTTTGCTAAATATATTTTTGGTTGCTCTTTAAAGTTTGTAAAAAATAATGTTTGTAATGTCTTTTCATGCACAAACTTAAAAAATAAGTAATTCCTTTTTTTTTTGAAAACTTAGCCTCATCATTGATGTAATGCACAAATAATGTCAACTATAGTTGAAATAAAAGCTTGACTTTGAAAAGGAATTGGTGGTTTTCAGCAATGATTCAATCTCACCTAGTCCTAGCCTTTTACTTGATAATGTCAGTCTTAACTACAGCCCTAGTCCTTAATCTCATCTATATATTTCCATTTCTTGCCCAGTGTTCCTGAGATAAGCTTCGTATCCACAAGCACCCTGATCAGGATAAAGTGGTGACTGAAGATGCATTCATGCATTTATTAGATGGCATGTCCCAGACTAGAGCTGTTATCTCATGTCCACCTACTCTTTATAGGAGAATGTAATTTGTGAAATCACATTGACAGAGCTGTTTCACTCTGGGACACATCCCTCCCCCAAGAGAGAGAGAGAGAGAGAGAGAGAGAAGCTGGGCCCATACCTGTCACAGCTCAGTATTTCTCTGCACTACTCCAAACCAGACGGGACGTGTTTAACCCTCCAGAATAATCAGAGTGATGGAAAATTTGCAAAGTGAAAGTAGCAATGGTCAATTTAAAAGCTAAATTTTCTTTCTCTCTCTATTCCATCCTTATTGATCCCAAGAGTTTAGATACCCTGTCACATGGTAGGAGTATAAGTACTGACAAATGACCCTAAATGCTATCCCTCTCATCATTCTCTCTCACTAACCCTACACTGACAAATTCCTTCTTTCTATCTCCTTGCTAATAGAAAAATTAAGCTAATTTATTGAGCTTCAAGCACCTCTATTCACTCAAAAATTTCTCACATCCATACTACATACAGTATATATTGAACACTATATTTAATTTGCTATAATACCAGTGTGCGCACGCACACGCACACACACACACACACACACACACACACATACACACACGCACACACACACACACACACACATAGACACCTCACCAGTCCGTTAATCTATTAGCTGGCATTATGCAAGCCTGGGCTCAGGTCCTTATTTTTTATTATTGAGGAAGGCAGCAGCTGCCAAGAGCAGGAAGCCTGGCACATTCAGCGTGGTGAAATTAAGCACTGGGAGCTGCCCACGAGAGCTGTCTGCCACTCAGCAGCCTCTCTAATGGCTCACATGGCATACAGTACTGGCAGCTTCTACTCCATCCTCTATTTTACCTGGCTTTCAGGTCGACCATCAGTCCAGCAAGGAATCTGGCCTTCCACTTATACACAGATCCATTCCAGTTTAAAAAAAAAAAGTGTTAACATGTTCAGTCTATCGAGATTAAAGTATATCTGGGTAAATGGGTTAGTAGGTCTGTTCATTCCAGAAGCTTGAAGTCACTGATTCTAGCACGTGCTAAACTTACAAAAGTAAAAGTAAAAGTAAACTTTTACTCTAAACCTACAACACAAGAATGAATGCAAAAATTTATATTTTTGTAATTAGTACAATCTATTATACTAGATTATATATAAAATTTAGATGAATATTCACGTATTCACTCATGTATTAATTAACATTGGTTTAAATATTAACTAAATACACCTGCATTGATGAATGTTTATTCAATCCAGACATGGTTCATGTTGGTCACTGTGGATTTTATTTTTACTCATGGGTGGGATAAACATTGGCTTATGCTGGAATTGGTAATTTTGCTAATTTGGTTTATTATGACAAAAAAAATAACAATACGTGTTGGCTTCTGTTTTTAATGTTAAATAATGTCAGTTAGACCATAGCTTTGTGGAATTCTTGAATATGATCAGTCAGTAGATGTTGATTAATTTTGGTGAGGTTTTCAGTGAGTGACACTGGAAGGAGTCTCCAGGGTCAGTGTTTTGTAACAGTCAGCAGGAAAGCTATACTGTATATTTTCAGTCACAGACAAATTTGGACTGAGGACTTTGCAGTTTCTGTGTCTGAAGAGAGGGAAAAAGAGGCTGTTAAGGGAGTGACTGTTTATAGCTGATATAACATAAGTTATAATTCTACGAAGAGGTACAGTTCCCTCCACTAATATTGGTCAATTTTGTGCCATTTTTTATGTAGGTTTCGGATCATTGTGTTGCTGGATGATCCAACCACAGCCTATTTTAAGCTTTCTGGCAGAGGCAGTCAGGTTTTCCTTTAATATCTGTTGATATTTGGTAGAGTCCATGATGCCATGTGTCCTAATAAAATGTCCAGGTCCTCTGGCAGAAAAACTCAAAACATTATAGAGCCACCACCATATTTAACTGTGGTCATGAGGTACTTTTCCATATGGCTATCTCTCTGTGTGCACTAAAACCACCTCTGGTGTGTATTGCCAAAAAACTTTATTTTAGTTTCATCTGACTATAGAACCCGATACCATTTGAAGTTCCAGTAGTGTCTGGCAAACTGAAGATGGTTGAGTTTGTTTTTGGATGAGAGTAGAGGCTTTTCTTCTTGAAACCCTTCCAAACAACTTATGGTGATGTAGGAGACTTCAGATTGTATTAGGCAAGTTTGTTTATTTTATTCAGTTAAGTATAGTTGCACCTAGTTATGTCAAATGTTAGGTGAGAAGAGTAATTACAATTGTTATCTTTGCATAAGACAGAACCACAGATGAAACTAAGTGATAGTGTAATTGGGCTATGAAGGTGCACTGTATGTGGGGGAGGGGAGGAGAAGAATGAGATAACAGTATTGAAAGCTACAGAAAACTCTGTAGCTTTCAAAGCTCTGACCAGTTGGTGGCTACTAACCCCATACACAACAAGCTGCAATGCATTATATGTTCTGACACCTTTCTATCATATCCAGCATTTTCTTTTTCAGGAATTAGTGCTACAGTAGCACTTCTGTGGGATTGGGGCAGACGAGCTACCCTTCTCTCCCCATGTGCATTAATGATATTTGGGCACCCATGACCGTGTTGATGCTTTACTGACTGTCCATCCTTGGACTGCTTTTGGTGTAAGTATTAACCACTACATACCATGAATACCCCACAAGACCTGCCATTTTTTTGGATATGATCTAACCCAATCATCTAGTCATCACAATTTGGCCCTTGTGAAAGTCGCTCTGATCCTACTGCTGCCTAATATATCCCACCCCTTGGATAGTACCATTGTAACGAGATAATCAACATTATTCATGTCACCTGTCATGGTTTAAATGTATTGGCTGATTATGTTTTCACTTTGTAATGCTCTTTTTAAAATTACTTACACTATTTCATTCAGCTTACTTCAAAACAAAATCTTTTAAGACAGTTGTTTTTCTTGACATATTCTTGTGTAATGTATAGTTTATATTTGTGAATCTATCTTTGTTTTTTAAACACTGTTTATGTCACAAGTCTTACATGTTGTCAGAGCTGATATTTTAGCATAAAAACATATTACTGATTTTGAGTAAAACATAATTAAATTTACTAACAAGTAACTAATTTTACTTCACTTAATACAATTTAAGTTAATTGTTATGTCACTGAATTTATGTTTAGGTTGTATTATTATTATTATTATTATTATTATTATTATTATTATTATTATTATTATTATTATTATTATTATTATTATTATTATTATTATTATTATTATTAGGGGCCAAGCAACAAAGGTGTGTAGGCACCCACTGTATCCATTAGTTTTCTTCTTCTTTTTATTCTGCTTCTTCACTTCTTTCCCAATGGGAGTCTATGGCAGCCCTATGAAACACAAGTAGGATAATGATGAAATTTGGCCCATTCATACATATGACCATGCATAGTATCTAGACCGATTATGGCATCTCTAGGACCAACTCTATAGCACCACCACTTGTTCAAAAATTCACTTTTCAAATGGTTATAATTGTTGAAAACAAATTTAGTTCAAGTTGATCACAGTCTATATCTTACATTAAGAGTCCATCCATTACAGTAGTCACCATTTTGAACTGTACAGTATTCAATTTTTTCACTATTGCTCATTCAAATTTTGTGTAATTCTTAGTAAAATTTGCTAAGATCATCAATCGACAGAGCCACACAAAAGAAACTGATTGTTGATATTCATATCTGTTCAAAAGTTATGATGTTTCAAATTTAACAATGTTGACTCAAAATTGTATCAGAGGCTGTATCTTGGCCATATTTTGATCAATCATAATGAAACTTGCTACAGTTCATCAGCAGCATGATTAAGGGTCCTTGGTGAATTTGAGAACAGCACCACCTATTGGTCATGAGATTTGAAAAATTAACTTTTTTGCTTATAACCTTTGAATTCTTTGACAGACAATTATGATCTTGGTGTCTTAGGATTCATTGGGTCATGGCAAATCCAGGGATAGCAACTTTTTAAGGATCGGACTTAGCGTCTGTCCAACATTTTGAATTTGTCATATGTTGCAATATCTTTTGAAATATTAAAAATCGGCACAAAATTTCGTTGGGATCATTCATATCATGTACCTGAGAAATTTAAACATAGCACCACTTAGTGTTCTAGAGATATAAGGTTTTTTGTTGACATTCCATTTTTGGTGCACTGTGATAAACGACAAGCATTAATTCTAAATGTCCTTTGTTCGAGTCACCTGTTATGCAAGTTTTTAAAAGTTTGTGTAATTTTTTGGCTTGCGGTTCTTTTCCTTTGGTTCTCAGCATTGCACTGACCTTTCAACCTCTTGGCATACAAATAAATGCCTCTGTTCTGTTGATTCTCAGCTGTGTTTCTGAACTTATCTTTTATTAATTCATATACATTCTATCTCTCCTGTTTGTGTTCTTCAGGCTGCACATTACACTTGCTGCGCCTTTGGTGCTTGGCTCCTTTAAACGTTGCTTGCAGTTTTAATTATTATTATTATTGCTGTTGTTATATTTAGAACAAACAATTAAGAAAACATGGGTCTTTATAGCACCCCAAATGAGTGGAACCTGTTGTATATGGTTCTATACAGATTCTTAAAACCTTAAAATGGTTCTGTGGCACACCAGGGTTCAACTACTGTTACAAGCCAAAGAGCCTTTCTTTATACTAAATAAATAATTTCTTTCTACAACTGTAAGATTCAGTCAGTCTGATTTACTGTAAAATGAGCACATACCGATTTTTTATGTATTGCAGTATCCAAAATTAAAATAATTAAAACTACAGTGTTTGTATTTTTCCCACATTAAATCTGAACAACATAATGGACACCAAATTTTAGATCAAGTAAGCCAGCACCATTTCTACATAGCTGGAGTAGCTATTTATGTTCTGGCCTTAAAGTGCTGCTATGGGTTTGAATTCATTACTTTCTTTAGTAGTGACTGATGCATCAGGAAAAAGTGACCTGTGGAGGCTGAACTACTTCTGTACATCATGACTGATGATACACTCCTGTACCATTATTAAGTGTCCTCCAGTGTTGGTACCTGAACGATGTATACATTAAATTGCAAATAAGAACTCAGAGCACATAAAGGCAAAAAATAAGTATTCATAAAAATATGTTTGGATGTAATATCAAAAGACTTTGCATGGCAGTGAATCAAAATGTTCTTTTCCTGTTCTGGGCTGCTGAGTTTCATCTGGAAGATCCAAAAAGTTTTTTAATGCCTACCTTCACTGTCTGTTTGTCTCTTGGCAAATTGCGAATGTTTTTCTCACAGCATGGGGTGCTGTGATGTGTTCACACACACTTCATTCCTCTGTAAGAAATGGGTCTGTTGGTGTCTCACTTTACCTGTTAATTATGAGAGTAGCTGAGTAACTGCCAGTCACCGTGAGAAAAACTTTGCTCAGAATTTCAAGTAGGTAAAGACTAAATTAGATACGGAAACGTTGAGATCTGGAGAAAAAAGAATTTACACAGGTCAAATGTGACTTTATTGCTTTCCTGTGCAAACAACATTAACAGGATTTCAGTATAATAAGTTGTTGCAAAGATAGCACTAATTGTGTTAACTGATATATGCTTTTGATGGAGCATGATTTTTCAAATCTTCAACTGTCCAGTTTCAGTGAGTCTGTGCCAACTGTAGCCTCGGAAACATATCAAGTCACATCCATCTTCTATGCTGCTTATCCTTCTCAGGGTCACGGGGGACCTGGAGCCTATACCAGGGGCACAAGGCGGGGTACACCCTGTACAGGATGTCAATCCATCGCAGGGCACAATCACATACACACTCACACACCCATTCATACACCACGGACACTTTAAACATGCCAATCAGCCTACCATGCATGTTTTTGGATTGGGGGAGGAAACCGGAGCACCCGGAGGAACAGTGGGAGAGCATGCAAACTCTGCACACACAGGGCCATGTTGGGAATCGAACCCTGGACACTGGAGGTATGAGACACTATGCACAATATTAGTGGATGGCACTGTATTAGTCATATCCCTGTGTTTATGTTTGAGAGGTTAAAACACATATTACTGCACAGTCCCTTGGTCGCTAGCAGGACTTAGCAGGAGTTCACTGCCAGCTGTCAGTCAGCTGTGAGCTACAGAAGATTTATCAACATCTTCACAAACATTTTGTTTATCAAGATAACTTCTTTTACAACGATTCTCAAAAAGGGAGAAACCCACATTCATGAACCACAGACCTCAGGGTTTAGTTTCCAAAAAGAAAATGTGTCCTTAAAATACTTGATTGCATTTTCATATCTTAACACTTGGAAAAATTTACAATCAAAATTCACTACATTTGTAGTTTGTATTTGTAGCAAAATTTAAACCATACATGATCCATGTTCCATTATGCTCAATACATACTTCTACTCTTACATTAAATGGGCAATGCAACTGGCCGGTACACTGGTCATTTGAAAAAGTTTGAAAACTAATCATGGAATTCTGATAAATGAGATACAATTTTCAAAATTACACAATACATATATATTTTTGCACAAGTATTTCATTGTGCACCTGTTAAAATGTACTAAGAAAGTACATTTTAATTGTATTTAGACATTTTTACAATATATTTGCATGAATGTGTTCTTACATAAGCCCATCATTAAATAAAGAACATATCATATTTTGAAATTTGTAATCACTGAGTTCTAACAAATTAAATTTCTAATCACTGATTTATGCAACATGCTAATGATTTGTAAAAGTATGTTCAAAATCTGATACACTAGTGCTAAACACTCATTAAATCACCTCTCCTAATTATTAATGCAACCCAACATCACCTGGCTGAATGGATATAATAAGCTGAAATGTTCCATACATCAACCATGCCAGCCTTGCATCATCAGAGACAAAGACAAGACAGATGGACAAACATTAATCACACACAACACACACACACACACACACACACACACACACACACACACACACACACACACACACACAGACACACACACACGCTTTAGCCTGTCCTTGTCAAAGACTGCTATCTCCCCAAAACTCTCAAAGCCTCTTTGTGTTTGTCTCTGGATGAGTACTATTGGGTCAATAATAACGTCACTGCTATCTTTGGAAAATCAATGTTGGTCTGACCTGAGAATTGAGGTGACTGAAGTGACAGTTTACAAGGTTTGTATCAGTTATGTTGGGTCACATCACCTTTCGAAACCTTCTCATATACACTTTAGTTGTTCAAACATAATGGTCATAAGGTAAGATATGACAATAGAGTAATATATTGTTAAGATAAGATAACGATATCATAATGTCTTCTGGATCTGATCTGTTAATAATTTAGTCAGTTATTTTGAAACTCAACATGCAAACACAGAACATAAAACATATATTGAATCTTTTTTAAGGGTTTCTACTTGCTTCACCATACAAATTCTTGCCACTTAGCTACACAGTAATTGCTAATACACATCCACATCATTCAAGATAATTTAATAATTTTAGGCTGAATATGAATAAAATGCAATAAAATGGAAAAATCGGAGGGCTTTAAGTAATATTTTGAATATTTTGAAGCCAACACCACTATTTCAAACATAGTGTTTGTATATACAATCACTGTCCACTTTAATAGAAACACCTGCTCATTTATGCAGTTATTCAATCAGCCAATCATAATGGCAGCAGTGCATAAAATCATGCAGATGTTCATGATAAATGGTAAATGGTCTGCACATATAGAGTGCTTTTTTAGCCTTGGTGGTTCTACAAAGCGCTTTATACTGGTTCTCATTCACCCATTCACACACATACACTGACACACCAATTATAGCAGAGCTGCCATGCAAGGTGCTAGCTTGCCATTGGGAGCAACTTCAGGTTGAGCAGGTGTACAGGTGTTCCTATTAAAGTGGACAGTGTGGTTATATGTTTTTCATTTCAAAAAGAAGAATTAAAGGAACACATGACCTACAACTCACATGGATATGGACTTGTATGGATATCTAGATAAATGGTTGGCATTATGGGAAAGCTTGCAGGTTTTTATGTCATAACATAAAAGTGGAAATCTTATTTATTACAAATTTTTTTTCCAAAATTTAAATACGCTAATACACTAGGCACAATAATGTTAAAGAAATACTTGCCAAACTTACTGAATGGTTGTAACTCACTACTAATTCTAGGGAGAAGGAGCGGCTTTTTGCAGTAAATTAACAGGTGACATGAATGACAGGTAATTAGAGACATCTCCAGTAACTGATTGATTGGATGTTGGTGGTCTGGGGCTGTGAACATCAGGCGCTCTGCTCAAGAACCTGACATGGCAAGGAATGCTTGCTGACTACATTTTATATCAGGTATTTTTGTGGCCTTTGAGGACTCATTTAATGGATATTATTACAATATAATTTCCATTAACCCGGATATATTCTGTTGTAATAACAGAGTTCACCAGTGTCACCAAATAATCCTATACATCACAATCACCATAGCATCAGTAATTCCATCCATCCATCTTCAACCACTTATTCGTGCTTCAGGGTCGCGGGGAACCTGGAGCCTATCCCAGGAAGCATCGGGCACAAGGCGGGGTACACCCTGGACAGGGTGCCAGTCCATCGCAGGGCACAATCACATACACACTCACACACCCATCCATACACTACGGACAATTTATCAAGCTGCCAATCAACCTACCATGCATGTCTTTGGACTAGGGGAGGAAACCGGAGTACCCGGAGGAAACCCCTGCAACACGGGGAGAACATGCAAACTCCGCACACACATGGCCCTGGCGGGAATCGAACCCCGGACCCTGGAGGTGTGAGGCGAACGTGCTAACCACTAAGCCACCGTGCGCCCCGCATCAGAAATTTTGAAGGATTAAATACAATGATTATTATTATTTTTGAATTATGCAAAATACTGTGTAACACTCTAGGGCTATGTTCATAGGGCTACATAACTGACATAAACCAACATAAATATTTATAGCGGTAAATGTTTCCAGTAATTACGACAACAATTGTGTTATTACACTTAATAGTCAAACTTAGAATTATAAGGTCATGCCAACTGATGTTGTGTATTTTGTGTACTGATTAGTGTACTATTAGTATTTGTGAGTCATTTAATGATAATATATTGTGATCGATTCCATGATGGAGGTGCCATTTGTGTTCTAAACCTTCTGCTTGGCTCACAGCCTTCTTAAAACCATTCTGTGGTCATAATCAGTACAGACTGTATGTAAAGTAAAGATAAAATTCATTTTAAACACAGATGAAACCTTCACATCAACCTATGTGCATATTTCAGCTAAATAAAGTGATACTTTATTGAAACCTGCCTACACCTTTTAGAAAACTTGTGTTTAAAAAAAAAAAAAACATAGTTTTTTCTGTCTTAGCTCACTGTGTACATTATACCGTGGCAAATGATCATTGAAATACTTCAAATGATATATGCATTAATGTGTGAATCCATTTAACAACTCTTTCTTGAAACATTCTTCAACACCCATTATATTTTAAGTAAATTATGAGTAGGTCCTTAATATCACCTAGTCTTTTTCCAATCTTAACCTGCCCAGTTTTGGTGAGCAAGTTTGGTGACAGGAGTGGATCCTGGTGTGATCTTCTGCTGTTGTAGAAGTGCCACCTCAATGTTTCATGTGTTGTATGTTCTGCATTGTTTTTCTGCACACCATGGTAGCACAAAGTGTTTGAGTTACCGTAGTACGTTTGATGTGAACATTAACTGAAGCTCCTAACCTGTTCTTGCATTACGTTATGCATTGCACTGCTGCCACATGATTGGCTGAGTGGATAATGGTGGTTGGGTTAGTATTAGCTATGGCAATAGATAGATAGATAGATAGATAGATAGATAGATAGATAGATAGATAGATAGATAGATAGATAGATAGATAGATAGATAGATAGATAGATAGATAGATAGATAGATAGATAGATAGATCACTTTATTAATCACAGAGGGAAATTCACAAAAGGCAATGACATACCAATTCAAACATTTAACTCCTGGGTGGACAGCAGCTGTACAATTGCAGTTCAAAAGTGGAACATGGTTAGATCCATCTGCTTGGTTCACAGCCTTCTTTAAACCATTCTGTGGTCATTAGCAGTACAGCATGTCCTAGGAAGACATTCACCAGGTTCTTTTCTTTTTAAATTTAATACACTGGCAGATGTAGGTGTCATGTCAGTTTGACATCAAAATTGACAATATACATCAATATGGCAGCTGATACCTGATGGAAAAAGCCAATCTAAAAAGGCTGTTTATGTCATTTATCATGAACAGCTTCTGTAGGTGTAATGTAGCAGAGCACTGGGAATAACCTAGCACAGGACAAAATGTAATATGGTCTTATTATGTTTTGACACACGGTCAAACAGCCTGTACTTAGGGACACATTAGATTTGTGAACAATGGTCAGCAGCCAAGTTCTAAAGAAATCTATGTCAAAAAGTGCTTTCAGGTCAAATAAGTAATTTACTTCATCACACCTGACCCCTGTTCACTGCCGAAAGTGCCTACAATGGGCACATGAACATCAGAACTGGACCATTGAGCAATGGAAAAAGGTGCCCTGGTCTGGTGAATCACGTTTTCTTTTACAACATTTGGATGGCCAGATGTGTGTGTGTGTGTGTTGCTTACATGGGGAAGAGGCATCAACATGCACTATGGGAAGAAGGCAAGCCAGTGGAAGATGTGTGATGCACCGGGCAATGTTCTGCTGAGAATCCTTGGGTACTGGTATTCATGTGGATGTTACTTTGACATGTAGCACCTAACTAAACATTGTTGCAGACCAAGAACAGCTCTTTATGGTAACCCCTAATGCAATGGCCTCTTTCAGCAGGATAATGTGCCCTGCCACACTCCAAAAATTGTTCAGGAATGGTTTGAGGAACATGATAAACAGCTCAAGGTGTTGACTTGCCCTCCAATTCTTCAGATCTCAATCTGATCAAGCAATATATGGATTGTATAAAAACATGATTATTCTAACTTAAAATATTTGTTAAATTATTTAGTGAAAACCAAAATGTGTTAGGATGTTCCCCAATGTCCCTTAATTGGTCTATTCACCTGCTTTTATTTGCACAATTCCAAAGAACAAATAATCATCTCTACATTTTTTTTACAAGCTACAATATTTTAATAGTTTCAATTTTCTCCCTTTTGTCTGACTGAAAAGCATTTGTGCTCTCATCCAGTCTTGCTTGTTAATTCACCTCTCTTTTTTTTTGCTCTATTTTATTGTAAATGGTTTGTAAAAGTGTTGTGAAGCTTGTTTGTAATACAAACCCCCAACTACATCGCTGTTACGCTTTTCCTAATTATCTCCCAAAGGAACACACATTTTCATAAAGGGATTTAGCTGAAAATGGCACAGAAAGGCATTCTGTTGGGGGAATGCTGACATTACTACAAGCCTGCCCTCTTTCAGGCACATACAGTACTCTTCTCCAATGAGCTCTTTAAAAACGAGCTCTGATAAAGACCCAGGCACTAATGCATGCTGCCAGGGGAATACAATAAAGTCTTTCATCCTCGCCAAACCTCTTGTGTTTCATATTTGATAGAGTAGCAGACTAGTAGTACCTGAATTAGTTTCAGTCCAGTGTGTGCATGCTGCATAATCTTAGCCAGGGGAAAAGTTAAAGAGGTCATATACCTTGGCAGAGTGATCATGATTAGAATGTTATTGTGGCTCTGAAAAAAACTGCAAAAAAACACAATACAAACAAAAAACTATTTTTATGGGTGTTCCCTTAGCTAACATTATTTATACCACAGTGCAGTTATGTTCTCAACTCTGATTGAAGTAAATTTTGTCAGAAGTTTTTCATGACAGCAGCTCTGATTGACTGTACAGTAGTTCAGGCGTCAAGGTAAACAGATTTAAATTAACATCCTCATACTATTATGTTATAATCTCTATAGTAACTACAACCCCAATTCCAAAAAAGACACTGTAAACTATAAATAATAACAGAATGCAATGATTTGCAAATTGCAAAATTTATAAACCCATATGTTATTCACAATAGAACATAGAAAACATACCAAATGTTAAAACTGAGGAAATGTGTCATTTAAATTTTTTTTTTTTGAATTTGATGGCCGTAACATATCTCAAAAAAGTAGGGATGGGGCAACAAAAGGCTGGAACAGTAAGTGTTACTAAAAATAAACAACTGGAGGTTAATTGGCAGCAGGGCAGTAACATGATTGGGCATAAAAAGAGAATCTTATAGTGGCAGAGTCTTTCGGAAGTAAAGATGGGCAGAGGTTCATCTGCAAAAAACTGCATCTACAATTTGTAGAACAATTTCAGAATAATGTTCCTCAACATAAAATTGCAAAGACTATGAATATTTAATCATCGACAGTATATAATATCATCAAAGGATTCTGAGGATATGGAAAAATCTCTGGGTGCAAGGGACAAGGGTGAAAATCAATATTGCATGCCATGAACCTCGGGCCCTCAGGCAGCACTTCGTTAAAAACAGACGTGACTCTGTAATGGAAATCACTTCATGGGCTCAGAGACACCTCCAGAACTCATCCAGAACACAGTTCACTATACCATCCACAAACTGAACATGATCCAAAAAATGCCACCGCCTTCTCTGGGCCAAAGCTCGTTTAAAATGAACTGAAGCAAAGTGGAAAATTGTTCCGTGGTCAGATGAATCAAAATTTGAAATTCTTTTTGGAAACCATGGAAGCGTAAACTAAACTAAAGAGGACTCAAGAGGAAGGTGACCATCCAGCTTTTTATCAGCACTCAGTTCAAAAGCCATCTCTGATGGTATGGGGGTGCATTAGTGCCTATGGAATGGTCCATTGGCACATTTGGAAAGGCACTATCAATGCTGAAAGTTATATACAGGTTTTAGAGGAACATATGCTTCCATCCAGATACTATCCCATCTTTACAACCGAGAAACTCTGCCTCTCTGAGTTGCACTTTTTATACCCAGTCATGTAACTGACCTGTTGCCAATTAACATAGTTATTTGCAAAATGTTTCTCCGGCTGTTACTTTTTAGTAACACTTACTTTTCCAGCCTTTTGTTGCTGGTCCCGCCCCAACATTTTTGAGACGTGTTGCAGCCATCAAACTAAAAATGTCCTTATTTTTTTCCTTTAAAATAATATATTTCCTAAGTTTAAATATTTTATTTGGTTTTCTATGTTTTATTGTGAATAGCATATGGGTTTATGAGATTTGCAAATCATTGCATTCTGTTTTCATTTACACAGTGTCCCAACATTTTTGGAATTGGGGTTGTAATTTACAATGACTTGCATAAATTACACTCCACATAATCTAAACCTAATACTAAATGGATCTAAAAAATGTTTTATTATTTAACAAATAAAAACATCTAATTGTTAATATGGTGAAGTTTTTGTAAGGAGTTTACAGAGTCTTCTGTGTCCAAGGACAGATAAGCATATAATCTTCAGTACCAAGGAAAGGTAAGTGTATAATAAATACTATTACTTTTTAATTATGTAGGAGGTGTTTCACAAACAAAAAATCTATATAAAATAGAATAGTAAATGGTGTATGAAAGGAAGCGTGAGAGTGGGGTGAACGATTGTTTGAAACAGTTTCTCTTTTTCGTGTGTAAAATTGCACATTTTCAAATTCATGAAAAAAAAATTCTTCTTCTTCTTCTTCTTCTTCTTCTTCTTATTATTATTATTATTATTATTATTATTATTATTATTGTTGTTATTATTATTATTATTATTATTTGCATTTTTATAATAGAAAACATAAAATGTCATATATAGTTTATTAGGAAGGAATGAGGGAAAATGAAGGAATGTCTCAGAACAATAGAGTAGATATATAGTTTTAGTGTTATGTTGAGATTACAGTATATCCATACTTCTCAAACATCTACCAAATTTCTAACTTTGTCTATTATGGAAGAACTCTTAAAAAATCAACACAGGTTTGATACACTATGAGTTCAGGTCACTAGAATGGCATGTGCTACCTGTAATAGAAAATCAATTGCAGTTCATTAAAATGTTTAACCATACACCCAGCAGTCTCTCGATCTCACTCAACAGAAATCACAGACACCAGATTTCCTCACTCTGCCACACAGTTGGAACTGCACTTGGGATGTGCTAGCTTATGTGCCAGCATTAAATAGCTAGGTGTTGTTTTCTCATTTTGGTGTCTAAGCATGACCACTGCGGTGTGAAATACCCGTTCTGTAAAGCATATGTGGGAGGTTGTCCTAAATATAGATAGAGTCTAGGCCAGGTCTAAAAATGGATTTTCAATGGGAAATGCGTAGTGAGAATGTAATTCAGTCTCGGCTTAAGCTGCATCAGAAAATTACAACGTGAGTGGAGGATTCATAGAAATCTACTACACCAATAGAGTGCTGTATATGCTGACACTATTATTGTTTCACAAACTGTATTATGATACAGTGTGGACTACCTGAAACACAAAGTGATGCAGTAAGCAGAAAAAAAGAAATTGGGTAAGACCCAAATGATTAATCCACCCTTTATAGGTTCACTCATCAAAATGAATTTGGTTTATTTATTTATTTATTTATTTTGGGTGCTGGGCAGGCATCGCTTCAATGGCATATTATTTGTGAGAAGTGCTGCGGGCCACCATTAGTAAATGCATGGTGACAGTAGAGGTAACCTTGAGCAGGCGAGAGAACCTGGGGGCCGTATGTCTTCATTTACCCGAGTATCTGCAGATGGCAGGGCAACAGAGAGAGATAGAGGGAAAGGGAACGTTATTTTCTATGCCTAACTCGTGGGGAAAAGAAAAGGCTAATGATATAGGCAATGTTGATTGTTACCTCCCTTCTGGAATAGCGCCCATCTCTGGGTCTTAATGTGTATGTGTGTGTGAGTATGTTGGTGTAGTAAGGGGCAGGGGGTGGTCTCCAGGCTCACTCTTCAGAACCCAGATGTTTCATTACTGGCGAGATTATGGGCACATTGGTCAGCCATGATGAATGTGCTGTGGAAGGCTATAAATAATGTGGCATAAAAAAGAAGTGGGACTATCCGCTATCAAAATGGAACAACATAAGCAATTTTACACAGTGCCAATTCATACAGCATTTATTATAACAACATGAAGGGAACAGGCATGGGTATGTAAAAAGCCAGCAAGACATTGCTCACTTATAGCATATCTCGGTTCATAAATGTCAGCTCTAGCTCCTCGTTTCATTGTTAATGCAAATTCAAAAGAAAAAAAAAGAGCCTTGTTGACCTTTTCACCAGAGTTATTCACAAAGCACAAGTGGTTGTAATTGTAAGATGTCCAAGGTATAATACATCTCCATTGTAAGATAGACCAAAAGTATCCTCAGGTACAAAACCAGTTTTCTTGTATGTTTGTTAGTGTCTGTCATAACACAACCTTATGCCAACTGAAATATTACACTGTATCAGTATATCAGAATATATACATTATATCACTTAACAATCCAAATATATAAATAATACAAATAATTATAACTGACATATCACAATATCACTTAGGTGTCATATTAAATTGACAAAATCAGTCTTTCTGACAGCCAGTACCTGTTTCACTAAGCCTTTCTAAATGTTTATGTCTTTTGTAATGAAGCCTTCATATAAGTGCTATGTGAACATCATTTTAACATATTACCATCCTGGAAAAATAGCTGGATAACTATTTGCTATTGATGGAAAATTCTGTCAGTTCTTCATAAACTGCTCACTTGTGGACTCACAGCTTGTGTTCTTCTTTCAATTAAAATGCTATCAATTATTAATTAGAATGCTCAATTATCAAAAACCAACAGAAAATGCAAACTTTGCTATAAAGTATGTAATGACATGCACATTTAGCTTAAAATACTGTATATGTGACGTAAAAAAAAAAATGCCATCATGACAACAGTCAACTAACAGCATAATTAATGCATATTTTATTAACAGCTATGACACCTATATATTCCCTGGATAATTACCAACATCAAACTGTACTGCTGTCATACTAATTAGCTGATTCCACCGATCTCAGAACAGCTGGATACAGGACACAGTTGCAGCAAAGCACAGCAGGAAGGAGAGTGGGGAAGAAAGAAAAGGAGAAATAGTGAGTGATTGCTTTATGGAGCATATCAATGGCTCCCTTTTCAGACCATCAGACACCCAATTACCCTGCTACCCTGCCATCACAGTTGATGATGTACAGCGGCATCATTGAAAAGAACAAGTCACCCCGTACTCCTGACCATGTGCGCATTAAAGCTTTTGAGCATGGATACACCTTCTAAACACTCTTTTAATTTTCTCTAATACTTCATCCAAACGCACAGAACAAAGGGCTGGGTTTAATGACAGCCACTGGCATTGTAATAAGAAGAGCAAAAAGGTTCAGCAAAACCAAAAGGTTTTTTTTTTCTTAAGAAAAAAAAGGGAAAAAGACAAACCACACAAAATGAATGGCTGTGGCCTCATTCAGGCTGTCCAAATACATTTTGCCATCCTCCATGAAATACAGTGAGGAGCCACTGAACGGAGAAGGACAGAGGGAGAACTTGGAGCTTTATTGGAGGAAATGACACTCGGGAGTGATGTAAAAGAGAAATAGAGCCAACAAATCACTGCCACCTAATCCATCTGGACAGAAGCTAATGGCTTGACACTGAGCCCAGGTGAGTTTAATCAGGGCGATTCACTGTCATGCTCAGACGCCTGATGATAGACCTATTCAGCTCCTGCCATGGTTTCAGTCCATCTCTGAATCAGAGCAGAACCTCCGCTGGGAGTTCGAGTCGAGAGAGAGACTGGGGGATGTTTGGGTTCCAATCACTGACCATCTGAGAGAAATGGATGATGGGTGCTGAGACTGTGTCACAAACTAGCTAGTCTTTCCATTGCTGATGGAAAACTGCTGAAACACATGAGATTTATTTCCTGAGTGTTACAAAAAAAATGGGATATTATATAAGGAATAAATAAATGACACAATATGGTGTGCTGTTAAAGAAAAATAATCCACGATGGGCTGATGTTTTATAGCCTGACAAGAAGCAAATTGGATTGATTTTCATTTATTCATGAACGACACTTTGTGCATTTTAACCATTCATACAGGATGTCCCAAAAGTCTCCATGCACAGGGGACTACATTTGCCAGCAGTTGTTAGCATGTTTACCTCCGGGGTTGGGGTTTGAATACTATGCTTCAGATGATCCAATACTCCGGGTTCCTCCCCCAATCCAAAGACATGCATTTTAGGCTGATTACCATTGCTGATTGTGAGTGTGCATGCATTTGTGTCCTGTGATGGGTTGGCACTCCAACCTGGGTGTCCCCTGCCTTGTGCACCGAGTCCTCTGGGATAGGCTCCAGACTCCAACATGTCCCTCTGTAGGCTAAGTGGTACAGAAAATGGATGAATAATATAAACTAAGTATGAAAAATGGAAGACCTTTTCCTAAAATTTCCCCTATGTATGGAGACTTATGGGACACCTGGTAGGTACATTTAACATTATGTAACGTGAGACAAGTTAAAACCTGTTATCATTTATATACTGCTCAAAAAAATAAAGGGAACACTTAAACAGCACAATGTAACTCCAAGTGTTCCCTTTATTTTTTTGAGCAGCATATTATAATGGCCATAAACAGTCACCCCCTTAAAAGTCCTCAAGTTAATTAGACAAAAAAAACAGCATGTTATGTTATCGAAAAACCAGAAACACCTAGCGATGTCCCTGTGTTTGTTTTTGTTGGAAATTAACTGAATTAATTTGTCTAAAGACAAATCTAGAATACAGTTTGTGTAACTGTATGTACAAAGTCCATAGCTCATTCACATGCCCATTTTGATCTCTAAAATGAACTGGTTGTCAAAGTAGTATGATTGATGGGCACTAAAACAGCCATGACATGAGCCTCTGTGGGATTTAATATGCACAAGTACAGCAACATGCACAATCATTCTGCATAATCGGAGCAGACATCAATGGAATCCACTATATGCCTGCATACTTTTATTTATTTAAAGCTGGGGAATCGCCTGTTTATCTTATTCCCTAACAGGACATGGTAGCATTTCTGTCGATAATGTCGATGTCATTGTTTTCTTCATGTTTTTTTTGCCTGTCATTATAAGTCTTTTTAATTTGTACTATGGGGAAAAAAGCTGTCATTTAAAATCATCCATCTGAGAAACAGGCCCAGACTGAACTGACATTTTGTAAAGTAAGCAGTTTTTGTCTGTCAGCTCATCTCCATATCTTATTTTAAGGCATGATACTGTATAATCTTTGATAGGGGTTTTTCCTTGATGTAAATACACATTTTTATTTATTTATTTTTTACAACTGATATGTGTAATGAGTACAACATAATGATACTTTTTTTTTAGTCTTATCGAAAGGCAAAGGGAGTGCACTCCTTCCCTGTTGCATGTAGAATCCCACTCCATCTGGACAAGTAATGGTTCTGGCAACCCTCTTTACATCACTTAATTCCCCAATGAGCCTTCGAATACACAACAGCTGCCAGATTGTCTTTCTTACTAAAGCCTATAAACACAGAGCTGTAACCTTGTGAACTGTTCAAAACATGCCAAACAAGTCACTGAGCAATTTGTGACAAGTTAATTCATGGGTCATTGTTATTGACATTTAGAGTGGATATTAGGAAAGACTACAGGAGGACTGGGTCAAGTTTAATCACAGAGGGATGGGTTCTGTAAGTACTGACAGATCCTTCTCTCTGCCACATCTGACAGTGCACAGCAAAAAGACTCAAGTGGCAACCAAGCAAAAACAGGATAGCACACCAGAACACTCCAGATACAGTGTCTTGCATACATCAATTTTCATTTTATTATTATCATTATTATTTTATTAATTTATTTTTTTTTTTCACATTTTGTTGTGTTGCAACCTCAAACTGAAACTGACTTAACTGAGATAATCTCATGAATCTACACAAAATACTATAAAATAATAAATAATAAAATAATATTGAAGTGATGGTAGGGGGAAATCAGTTCAGTTAAAGTTATAACAATCTTTATAAATAACAGACATGAAGTTGTAATTGCATAAGTACTGATGCACTTGCTGGAAAGCGCATACATTATTCCATTATTTTTGTTCTAACTGAATGCCTTGTATTATTGTCACGTCAGACAAATGCAAGTGCAGACAGCTTTAAGACAAACACCACCAAACAAAAAACAGGAACTTAGAACTAAAACTAGGAATAAACATAAAACATCTGGGTTACGCATGTAACCCTGTTCCATGAGAAGGGAACGAGATGTTGCGTTTAGCGTAACACTATGGGAGCGCCCCACCCACTCCATCATACTGAGGGTACAGCCTGTTAAAAAAACTCAAGCCCGAGGGTTACTGCAAGACACTCGAGCCCAAGGCGGAATGAATATCCAGGATGTAATCGAATGAATGTGTGTGGCGTAGACACCCTGCAGCAGCACACACCTCAGGTTTGAAAAGTTTGATTCATATATTTACCTACACACCAACATTCACAGAAAGTCAGGTGGATGGCCTTTCGCTGTGCCCTGACCACTCTACAGTCACTACACCTTCTGTTTCTAAATGTATATACACAACACGGTTCAGTCATCAGTCGTACTGCACATGAAAACACACAGACAACACAGTTTTTTTGGGGTTGTTACAGCCAAAAATGCTTGGTTTTTTTTCCCTCCAAAATTCGCAATACAATTTACAATACAATACAAAATTTTTTTATGCTTTTTTTTGTGCAAAACTACTTGAATTGGTGAAACTGCAATTGCACTGTCTCTCAGTGATGTTTGTTGGTAAACGAGACCTTTTATCCTCATGTTCGACGCGAGTGAATCGATGAGGGCTTTGGCTGAATGCCCACTGTGATGACATCACAGGATGCGTATTGGCCCAAAGTATGGATACCCCGTTGGCCAAAGCCTTCGAGGAGGCGACCCCCCTAGTGGAATGAACCCTTATGTCCAGAGACATAGCGAGACTGCGCGCCTCTAAGCAATAGAGATTGCTTCCACAATCCAATTAGAGATGTGTTGCTTTGACACAGCATCACCTCTACTGTCGCTGCCAAGCAGAACAGCAGCTGCTCCGACTTACGCCATTGGCCGGAGCGGTGGATGTAAGTACAGAGAGCACTTACTAGAGACAGTAAGTGCATTCTCTCTTGTTCTGGTGTGTGGAACAGAGGAGGGCAGAAAGCCTGCAACACCACAGGCTGGGCAGCACATGTAGACACTTTAGGAATTTAATCCAGTCTAGTTTACAGGAAGGCCTAGGCTAATCCAAGGGTAAGGGCAAGGCAGGAAGGGGCAACTGAGAGAGCTTGTAGATCTACTACTCACTTGAGAGATGTCAGGGCCTGCAGAAAAGCTACCTTTAGAGTCAGAAGCTTCTCAGAGTTTGACTCTATGGGCTCAAATTTGGCACCTGCCACTTGAAACCATGCATAAACCTCAAAGTTAGAGGATTTTGCCCCACAGAGGCTCCATCAACAAGTAAACAAGTAAACCCTGATTGTAGAAGGAGCCCACCCCACTGAGAAACGTTCTTGTAGCAGTCCCGCTTGGCCAAACCTCTGCCATATGGACTCCACCATGGAGCTCCCAATCCCTGGGCCTCAGCCCCTGCCTCAACAGTATGCCTGCCCCCATATTCCAGTTGGCCAGACTGTATATTGCACTCACTGACAAAACTTTCCCTCTGCCCCAAGAAGAATTATTTGTGCATCCCTGGTGATCAATATATGAGACCACCAGTGTGTTGTCTGTAAACAAGTCAAGTCCAGAGATTTTGAGAAAAAGGATAATGAGGAAATGAAGCATCTTTTTATTTCTCTGCACAAACAACCGACATGCAGCCTTTCGCTGAAGATAATAAGGCTGACGGCAAGGTTCACAGGTGCCATATTTACCTCACGTGACGCGCTTAATTGCCACGTCACCTGATCATGGCAGGCCTATAAATTGGCATGATTTTACACAAGCTTCACATGCCGGTTGCGCGCGAGGGGCACTCCCATAGTGTTATGCTAAAAGCAACCCGGAGTTCCCTTTGAAAGGGAACAAAGACCACAAACATAGCAGCATATACAACAGTAAAGAAAGACAAGCACAAGACAAGGAGTTCAGTGCAAACTGTGGCCATATACACATAAGTGCTTGTTAACATGAACGTTATTCAGGTACAGATGGTCATGTGACCATCTGCAGTGAGGTACAGTGGCTGCTGGAAACTGCAAGAGTTCCTTCTCTGATAGTACATGACACCTATGAGTCCTGTTTTATGGATTTGTTTTTGAATCGCTTTCAAGTCATTCTAATGCAATCAGTTGCTATAAGAAATTAAATATTTCGTTGAATGGTGTTCAATAAAATCGTCACATGATCTCAACATAACTACATCTGTTCCTTGAAGATTTTCAAGTTCCTTGAATATCAATCACAGTTTGAATGTCACATAGAGCACCAGTAAATCCATTATTTTAAAAAATCAAAGAATACTGTACAGCTGCAACTCCACCAAAACCAACGGCTGGGTACGGAGGGGGTTCAGAGAAGCAACTAAGAACTCACAATTGTTATGATTTATGGGCGTTTTTCTGTGTAGAATCAAGACATATAATACAAGAATCCATTTGACTTCCATGTTGTAATACTACAACATGAGGAACAGTTCAAAAGGAGTGAATATTGTGTTTGCTGGGACTACAGTTGCTGCTATGGCCTTGGGACTGCAATAACCACATGCAGATTTGCACTCGGGTCTCCTTTGGTGAACAGTAGACTAGTTCAACAAAGACTTCATTAAAAATAATGAAATTAAACTTTCTTTAATTTTCATGTTATCTGCTGTTACCCAGTTGAGGATGGATTCCCTTTTGAGTCTGGTTCCTCTCAAGGTGTCTTATTAGGGAGTTTTTCCTTGCCACCATCACCACCGAATTGCTGATTAGGCATAAATTCACTTAAAATCTGAACCTTGTGCTTATACTGTATGTTTCTGTACAGCTGCTCTGAGACAATGCCCATTGTAAAAAAAAAAGCATTATACAAATACAATTTAATTAAATAGAAAATATTTATACGAGACAGTTTATCTGTCATATTAATATTTTTTTTATTATTATTTTGCCTTATGATCCACTACTGAAAAGTCAATAGTGTAGTAATTCTTTTGCAAGCTGGTGGATTCTGACCTCAAGCAAATTAAGAGATTTCTTAGTAAAGCCCATGATCAATGAACACTTTCTTTGAAACTCCACTTGGCACCATGGACCCAAGTAGCCTAATGTGACTCATGAATCATATGGAGTAAATCTCCAGGAATAAGTAGGCTTGTTTTTGCAACAGTTACGCTAAATGGAATTCAGAAAGCTTCATTAAACCCAGGCTGAAACTGCAACTTCAGATCTGTCTGAGTGAACTGGAGAGTGTGTGACAATCAAAAAGAGTGTTTGGCAATCAAACAAGAGAGACAATCAAAATCTGTGATTATGTCTTTCAAAAGTTGTCAAAGGTCTTCATGGTTGGAGAACACTTTTGGAAAAGGGTTTAAACTGATTGGGGGAGATCAGGAGAGTAGTCAACAGATAGAAGTGCGGAAAGAGGATCTTGAAATTTACTGGGCCGATATTTAGTTTTTTTTCCCACAAAAATGTACCTCCCGGATCAACACTGTCCATCTCTATAATATGTTAATTTGCTATTTGTAAACAATAAATGTTTTCCCTAACATGCATATGCATTACGACACTGCATGACTGAAATTATGTAGTAACATATTTATTTTGACAACATTTTTGTATATTTATAAAGAGAGAGAGGAGAGATGTGGGCTGCTTAATTTTGTCATATATGTTATGGAAAAATAGTGGTAATTACTTAGTAATTTACAAAAATCTCTGATGTAGATGTTGTACAGTCATCTTTGAATTGTCATTTTTCTCCCCTCAAAAGTTTTCCAATTCTGTAAATTTTCCAGGCAGGGTTATAGTATGTCTCCATCTGGGTTAAGGTCAGCTAATCAGAAAATGCTTGTGCTTAAAATTCTTAAATTATACAATATAACAAAATAGTATATAGTGCATGACATTTGATACTAAAATAACTATATAACTATGTACATATGTTGTTCTTGTAAATATATATGGTTCTGTGCAACCTGCCATTTTTATTTTACATCTCTCCAGTGTTTCTCTTACAGACTTTCGTCATCTTTTTCAGGTCTCGCACACAAATGACTGAGTTTGTTCATGATTTCAGCCTGGGAGAGACTCTAGATCAACTGCACCCTTGGTGAGTGAGGATCTGTTATTGAAGATGAATAAATGAATGAATTAATGAATTTGAGAGAGATGAGAGAAAGCTATAATTCCTACCAATACATACGCTTCACATCAATACTCCACACCCAGAAACATATGTCTTAGTATCCTTGTGAGAACCTTCCATTGACATAATTATTAATGCAGCTAATACATATTTTGTCGACACCTAAACCTAACTATATCCTTACTCTTAGTAACCAAAATGACATTTTAATGCCTTCTTAAGGCACTGAATTATTCTGAGAGTTTGAAACATCTTGTGTTGGAACTTAAGCATTCATCTGAATGAATAGCAGATAGTTGTTCAGCTGAAGAGGTCTTTGGAGAGAATCTAGAATTCACAGACAATTTGTAATACCAGCTCAGCAATATTGTTGAACCTGCTGTACAAATTATTAGTAGAGTATGTACTCCCCTTAATTTAATCCAAGGTTGACATATAGGCTCTTCTTTGCTATTTCTGCTAAATCAGTTTATATATATATATATTATTCAATATTCTATATATATATATAGAATATATATATATATATATATATATATATATATATATATATATATATATATATATATATATATATATATATATATATATATATATATATAGAATATTGTCTTGGTGGTGGTTCTTCAAAGCAAGCAGCCTAACCTTTTATTGGTGTTACCCTGGCATTTCTGATGGCATTTCAGGAGAAATATATCAAACCCCTTTGAACTTTGACACCAAAAAGGTGAATGATCCAATGTATAGTAGCTGCTATGTCTAATTTTTTACTTTGGTTTTATCTAATTTTCTGTTCTGTGGATAGGTCTAGTTCAATCAGTTCTCTTGGTTTCCTGCCCTTTATAAACTGTAGTGTTGCGTCATTATTTTGTTTTTGTCACTTCATTCCTAGAGATCATTAGCTTATTCTTACTGAACAAACCCTGCTCTTTCCAAGTTCTTGTGAAATTTTCAATTGAAAATAACCTGAAATTTTTTTTATTAATTTGGTAATATTTGGATATTAATATCTGCTCACAATTCCATAACAGAATTTATAAAAGTAGTATAATTGACAAGTAATGCTGAGAAATCCACTCTTCTGCAATTTACTTTTATTTTCTTTTTTTCCTGTCTTTTTTTGAGGAAAAAAGGACTAATCGGATTCTCACAATCTAACTCTGGCTGACAAAACACATCACATATTCCACAAGAAAAGAATGTGGCTTTGTGAATTCATCTGGCACAAGTACAAAAGATCAGTGTAAAAACATCTGCTATGTTGTTCAATTTTTACTTTCAGCTTCCTTCTCTTTTATCATACATCAAATGTTTATCATTTTTTGCAACATTAATTTACAATCATCTAAATTACAATAAGTAATAATACAATGATAAGTAAATACCATACAATCGCAGCAAATACCAAACAAATAAAAATATGTGCAGAGATTATCAGTAATGGACAAATCTCCAATCAATTCTCTACACTTACATCATACATCAATAATTCATAATTTGTGCAATAACATTCACAATTATCTCAGCAAATACCACTGAAGCAAGGTTTGCAAAATATAACATGAGGAATTTCAGAAGCATTTCAGATAAGTACTGACATAAATTACTTTCTAATTTATACAAGTATGCATAAAAAAAAGTTTTAAAATGCCATGTAGACATTATTGGCAGGTTTTTATTATATATATATATATATATATATATATATATATATATATATATATATATATATAAAAGTGCCAAGTACCAATAGCAAATTCAGCTAGTGACCATAACCCCATACAGTTAGCCAAATGAAAGGTCCCAACAATTGCCAAGGCCTTAATTGCATAATGTTTTAATACTACTATCTTACTGAGGATCGGGATCATTTAAATTGTACATAGTGTTTCATCTTGTGGATAAGGATCACTCAAGTGCTGATACTGTTCTTTATTGAGGCTAATAATCACTCAATAATTCAGATTCTGCTCTCAGTTGAGGGTGAGAATTACTCCAGGTACTGATGTTGTACTCTACTGAGGATAACACTTGCACAAGTCTTGTACTGTATTCTATTTGTAGTGAGGATAATTTGAAATCACACCAGAGCACATGGCTACTAAGAAAAAATCAGTTTGTAAAAACTGGAAAATTTAAACAGTGAACTTCTTAATTGCACTCAAGAGGTTGCTATAGCGTGTGTGTGATGACACTGAATGAAAGAAGATCTCATGACCTGTGATCAAGTTTGCTTGTGTATTCAGTAGCTTGACCCAATGAGCTATCCTGTCATTAGACAGTTTATCCCATAGGTGCCCCCAAAACAAAAAAAAACACCCCAACCCCAAACCCCCCCCCCCCCCCACACAGCCCTCGAGGCCCCCCCCCCACACAAAAAGGCGGTTGATTAATACCCCCCCTCCACCAACAAATTGCATATTTATAAAAAAAAACTACACCACCACCACCCAAACTCTAAAAAACAAACAGACCCCCCCCCCCCCCACACCACAAACAACACACCCCCCCCACCACACCCCACCACCAACAAAACCAAAAAAAAAAAAAAAAAAAAAAAAAAAAAAAAAAAAAAAAATAAATAAAATTTTATCTCGTTCAGTTATTATGTTGGTTCATATGGAAAGTTCTTGGTACCAAATCTAGACACCATCTAATAAAAGGGTTTTTTTCCAAGGTTAAATTTTTTTCCTTTTTTAAATTTTTTTTCCCCCCCCCAAAAGTAAACCATCAATCATGTCCCCTGAGAGACACAATGCCCCGTTCATCTGATACAGTAGATCAAGTCAGATGGACAGTGGGCTTGGAGGACCCTTCAGTAATGCCAATGGAAGGAACCATGGTCTGTATGGCCACAATGGGATTTCCACAGGTTGCCTTGGTCTGTTAATAGCACTGGTGCATCATCTATAACATTGACAGCAGTGGAAAGAAATAAGTCGTAGATTTGGCAAATCATGTGTCAACACATATTGGCTCAAGGCCTCTGTCTCTGCTCTGTCCATGAACCATTCCAAATTCACTTGAACCACCTTCTGTTTGCAAGAGAGTGCATCCACTCTCTGATGGTACTGGTCCAATTCCAGAGCTTGTTTGCCAACTTGCCCCCTGTTGGTTGATCTAAAATACCACAGTGGTGTTGTTCCACAGTAGTACATGTGACCCTTTTTGAGGTAACTAAAAATGTTACAGTATTAGCCACACCACCCACCACCATGATTTGTTTTTCATTGTTTCATTTTGAGTTTTTTCACTTCTTTTTCATTAGCACTTTTATAAAAAAAAAAAAAAAAAAAAAAAAACATTTTATATTTTAAATTGAACAGGTGTTAATGATACTTTCTAAGTTTATATCCCGGTAAGATCAGTCTTGCCATCCAGTCCTTAAATGAAGTGACAGCAGTGGTGAGCTATTAGCAGTTCTCTGGTATGGATAAGAGAATCCCCCATCATTTGAAGGATGGTCCTTTAGATGTGCAAATTTTCAATTTATGATATACATACCTTGCAATTTTATGTGCATTTCAATGAGTCAGCCAATATGCTAACTTTTTGCTTTTCTGCTAAAATAAGTTTCTAGAAGGAACTAATCCATGAATAATGCAGTTTATCACTTGGAAAATCCTACTGCAAAATTTCCTCCTGACACATGCTGTGTGTTGCAGAATATATATGTTTTAATCATTAATATTCATTATAACCAAGGTTGTTTTGCTTAAATCTTTATAGAAGATTTTACCCGATCATATAAACTCTAATAAGCATGCAATTATTTGTTTTGTCCTGCTAAACTGGGCTCAAGTGGCCCATTTGTCATCACAAACTGCTATGTGTTAAAAAACATTTTGCTTTCACTCAATTTTACTCATTTTCACAGCAAATCTGTTTATTATGTCCCTTTTATTTTTATTCCCAACAGTGAGTCAATATCCCACCCTCATATTCTTAATAAACAGAGATTTTGTCCACCTAAGATATTATAGCATAGTTCAACATTGAGAACCAAAGCTAACAAATAACTACAATGACAATAATGATCACCCATTTCATGCAAAATCTATAGTGATTCTTATGAGCGTGAGTGATTTATTGGAAAGTAAAGATAAACTGAATGATTGTGCAAAATTAAAATTTTGAGACAATGTTGATAATATGATATGGGCGATAATGTTAATAGCAGTTACATTTATATTTAATAATTTAGTAAGTGCTATTATATAAGAGTAAAATTAAAGAACAACAATAGAAAACATATACTGTACATCTCTAAGGGTTTACTAACCTGAAAGATTGGGTCATTCAGGAACTAGCAGTATTATAAAAACAAGTTTAGAAAAAGTTGCAAAGGTTGACCTCATTGAGTGTCAAAATCTTAAATATTGTCCAAAGTGGTTGGACTTTTAATCAGAAGGAATGGATTTTTTGTCTATTTGGATAAACACCAAACAAAAGCAGTGAGATTGTGCCTTACAAACATGTTCAGATCACATAGAACAACATTTCCAGAACACTGAAGTTGAAACTGAATTAATCTGGAGGATGTAATTAGGACCAAGAATTAGGACCAAGAGTTTTCAATTCATTCTTATTACAAAAGAAAGCCAGTGGAGTGAAGTCCCATGAGAGAACTTCAAGAGGTTACATTCAGCCAAGCACAAAAGCAGCCAACCATAGTGTTTTATAGAGAAAATGTATTTTATGAAGGGTCACCAAGACAAAAAAAGAGCTTCAGTTGTCACATCTGGAAACAACTACAGCCTATATGTGAATATGAACAGTTTCTGTAATCAAGGAATGTCATGTTTTGGAGATAAACAAATCTGTAGCATCTGTTGTTTGTTATACATAACTGAATGGAATTATTTTCCATTTTCCATTGGCAAATTACATCTTTGGTGGAGCTGGTGGCTGGTTTGTGAGATAACTGTTTACTGACACTCAGATAGTGCTAAAGGAGAACTGGAGTGAGCTGTGCACTGTTTGTGATAACCTCTGACTGAGTTGATCTGCACAGAAATAAAGCAGTAATATGACTTTTTTCAGTCCCCAAGGTAATCCCCAAATCTGCATCTGGAAAGTGTCAAAGGTGCACACTTGTTCTCCCGGGACACAGATCATAAAGCAAATGTGGGGACAGAAAAGACTAGTCCACTTGCTGCAGCGTAGCTCTGGAGTTTGGAAAAAAAAAAGAGCTGCATTCTAATTTCAACTTCACAGCTAAAAAAAGGACTTTGTTGGACATTTTAATAATATAAAACTATCATGTGTAAATGTGCAATGTGGCACATTGTAACTGGTATTTTACGATAATTTTCTAACAGTTTTACTTCACAGGTCCTGGCATGTTAGATGACTCCAGGAAAAATTAAATTTACCAAGGAGGGGTTCAATAGGTGATGGCAAGGCATCATATCATTATTAATGAGCTCACAGTATAAAAAGTCCTTGTTAAAGTCATTCTTTCAGTAAGGATATGTGAAAAACTCTAGTGGTATTGTCTTGCATTATAACATTCCTGTTCACTTTTTGAAACAGACGTTAAACCAAGCTTACACTTGAAAACATTTTGAAATGTATGTTAGTCTGTTTTCCCTTTCATTACCACCTTAGCAAGGTCAATTTTAACTTGATGTTTTAATTGAACCATATTATCTGATATTGTTAAAATCAGAAGTGCAAAAGATTTAAGTAAGGTAATTTAAGCCTAATTGTTCTTGGCTGACAGGCGTGGAGCTAGATATGGTCATCAGCTGTTGTAGCTCATCCACCTCAAGGTTCAATATGTGATGCTTTTTGGCTCATTGTGTTTGTAAAGAGTGACCATTTGAAATCGTGTAGACTTCTTGTCAGCTTAAATCAGTCTAGCCATTCTTCACTAATCTGTCTTATCAACAAGGTGTTTCTGCCCACAGAACTACTGCTCACCTGATTTTTTTATTATTTATTTTTCTAAAACCTTTTTTCACCTGTGAAAATGTCACAACAGTCTAGAGCAGTGCCCCTCCTTGCCAACCAAGGTCACTATCTCCTAAATGCTAGTCATTTTCCCATTCCCTGTTACTGGTTCATTTATTATACAAATCACGTGTCATGCACTAGTTAAACATGATATCATGCCCTACTCTTTAGTTATGTAAGTTATGCAAAAACTTGTGTTTTCCTGTTTGACTAATCCTTGACTATTTTCCTGCAACCTGTTGGAATACCCTTTTGGATTCTCCTCATTGGTTTGATGTTTGATGCCATTACTTTATACAGTGCCCTCCACTAAAATTAAATATGAGCAAAGAAGGCTGTGAAAAATTGTCTTTAATATTTAACCTTTTGACCTTTTGTTAACACCCCCCCCCCCAAAAAAAAAATAAATAAAAAATACCTGTTTAAAAAAAACACAGGTTTAACCAAAAGTAAAATATATTTGTTAAATATAGGTGTGAGACAATTATTGGCACCTTTTACATCAATGCTTTTCCCTACCTCCCTTTGCCAAGATAACAGCATCTGAGTCGTCTCCTATAATGACTGATGATGTTAGAGAATACACGGCAAGAGATCTAAGACCATTCCTCCATACAGAATCTCTCCAGAAGGCTTTTTTTTGTAAACACTTCCAAACATTTTGCAGTGATGTAGGAGACTTCAGATTGTAGTTTTGGAGATTTTTTGACCCCAAAACACAACTAACTTCTGCAATTCTCCAGCTGTGATCCTTGGAGATTTGTGGCCCCTCTAACTAAATATATAGACAATATAGACACATATATGTATATGACCAATTCCAGGTTGATTCATAACATTTCCAGTAGACTGGACTTTCTAAATTATTTCCCTGATGGTAGAAATTGGCATTTTCAATGCTTTTACTATTTTCTTATAGTCACTTCCCATTTTATGAAGCTCAACAACCTTTTACCGCACAACATTCCTTGGTCTAACCCATTGTTATGAATGACTAAAGGAATTTGGCCTTTGTGTTAACTCATATTTATACCCCTGTAAAACAGGAAGTTATGGTTGAACATTGTCCTGTGCCTAGTCACTCAGTTGTACTTAATTTTTTTTTTAATATTGATTGATGGGAATATACTTCAAATATATTTCTCTCACATCAATTCATATGGGTGCCAATAATTGTTGCACATCTATATTTAACTGTCATGTCAAGACAAACTCACCACTACAGTTCGCAGAGTGCAGCGCAAACTACAAACATGGCAAACATGGCAGAAGGGGGTCACCATGGACCAACGTAAGATTCAAGCCATGGTAGAATGGCCCACGCCCCAAGGAGTTGCAAGGAGTTGCAACGGTTCATTCGATGTTTCAGTACCATAGAACACCCCCTGATGTCCCTCCTACATGGCAAACCAAGGCGGCTCGTTTGGACCCCAGCCGCCCAGGAGGCCCGCTGGTCCCTGTTCTTCTCCACGTTCCAGTTTACCTTGTCATATACGCCAGGAGTGAAGAACACCATGGCCGATCCCCAGGCATAAATCCATGGCCCGGAAAGCAGAGCGGACCACAGAGATTATATCCTGCGCCCCTCTTGCATTGTCAGCGCCATTGAGTGGACTTTGGACCAGGCCCTAGCATGCCTCCCCAGGTCACAAATGTCCCAGCAGCATCGGGTACAAGGCGGGGTGCCAGTCCATTGCAGGGCACAATCACATACAAACTGACACACCCGTTCATACACTATGGACACTTTAGACATGTTAATTAGCCTTCCGTGCATGTCTTTGGACTGGGGGAGGAAACTGGAGTACCCGGAGGAAACCCTCACATCACGGGGAGAACATGCAAACTATGTAAACTTGAGTTAGTTTAATACAAAAATTATTTGCTTCCAAGTCTTTCTCACATTTTCTATGTATTCAATATAGCCAGTGGCAAGCCTTGTGAAATACTAAAATCATAAGAAAAGCTCAAGCAATTAGACACAGTCACCAGTGAATTCTAGTTGCAGCTGCTATGAAGCGCTTCCATGGATTTTTGAAAGCAGAAATGACAGCAACTCACATAATGATGGGAGTGATAGAAATGATTGGATGAGGAGATCTCAGCTGCTGAAAAAATCCCAGCGCTTCTGATCTGGTCTCAGAAAACCATAACGGTATGCTAGAAATGGAATGGTGCAATTCAAAGCATCGCTCATATGAATATTGATTGAGAACTTCATCAGGCATTACTAATAAGCGCATAGCTGTTTCGTTGCAAGATGATAACAGTGATTATGAAGCCTGTGGTCTCGGTTAATATTCAGCCTTCCACATCATTGTTTTATGGCTCCCTTCAATTAAATTTTCACCCACACTCCCTGCCAAATGCCATTCGACTTGTTTATCAAAAGAAAGGCTCCCGATATGGCTGATTGTGCCCTAATTGCATCGGCATGTGAGAAGTATCTAAAAACATACTAAATGTCATGGTTAAGCAGTTTGTAATTATTGTTCTACATCTTACAGAAGTTTAGAGATGTTCAATTCGTACAGCTGAATACATACAACACCCTCCTGCACTCATGATGCTTTTATTGTAATCTTCTGCTGAGTTTTTTTTTTTTTAAAGTATGCTGTTTTGAAGTTGAAGTCATTTAAATTTAGTATGAAATGATTTAAAATGGAGGCATGGTATGTTCACCTCACACCACCTGGTTTCGATTCCCGCCGGGGCCATGTGTGTGGGGAGTTTGCATGTTCTGCCAGTGCTGCGGGGGTTTCCTCCGGGTACTCCAATTTCCTCCCCCAGTCCAAAGCAATGCACGGTAGGCTAATTGGAATGTCTAAAGTGTCCGTAGTGTATGAATGGGTGTGTCAGTTTGTATGTGATTGTGCCCTGCGATGGACTGGCACCCTGTCCAGGGTGTACCCTGCCTTTTACCCGATGCTCCCTGGAATAGGCTCCAGGTTCCCCGTGACCCTGAACAAAGAGTAAGCAGTAGAAGATGGATTTATGGATGGCATGGTAGCTTAGTGGTTAGCATATTTACCTCCAGGGTTCTATTCTTGCCTCCGCCCTGTGCACAGATTTTGCATACTCTCCCTGTGCTTTGGGGGTTTCCTCTGGGCACTCTGGGTTTCCTCCACAGTCCAAAGACATTTACTGTAAGCTGATAGGCATCTCTAAAATTGTCTGTAGTGTGTGAGTGGGTGCGCAATTGCACCCTGTCCAGGGTGTCCCCCTCCTTGTGCCCCAAGTTCCCTGGGATAGACTCCACACTCCATGCAACTCTGTGTAGGATAAGCAGTACAGAAATTTGATGGGTGGATTTAAAACAGTTGGGCAAAATTCAAATTCACATTTTGGTAGCTTGTCAAATTTAGTAAATTCATATTAAAATATTAAATACATTATTTTGGAGTACTTATGCAAATTCTGATTCAGTCATTGTCATTTCAGCCAATCAGCAGTCAGGAAATAAATTATTATTAGTGAATCTGAATTAGATTAAGTAAATTAAAAGGGCATGACAAAATTGATGTTGGACTCCATTTGCTAGAATGCACCTCTGCCTACAAACATGGCCTCCATGGACTCCATTTCACATGCTCAAGTTCATCTAATTACTAATCACAGACACCTGGACTCAATCACCACCACAGCAAATAAGCACACCCCAAACTTAAGAGACTTAAAATAAATAAATAAATCTTGCAACATGATTTGACTGTTCTTATGTTTTTTTTTTAATGTACAGTTCATTATAATTTTCATTATGAACAGTTTATGGCAAATGTAGTTAAATAGGATTGGATCATCTCCAGCCACAGTTACAACACAGTAATAAATGCTTTCTTTATTTCTCTATTTTGTTTTTCCCTTAAAGGGTTTTGTCCATGGAAAATTGCTAGGTGGCTGAATGAGAGAACATTTTGCTGCAAGCTTTCTTAAAGGACCCCAGAGGCAGTGGAGTTTGTTCACATTCCTTTATAGTGCAATTATAGGTAGAGAGGTTTTTTTTTTGTTTGTTTTTTTATGCTGTGATTCACCCAATCTGGTCAAGCTGATTTTCACTGCAACAAACAATTTAGCAGCTCTTAAGTGCAAGGCCCCACTGGGGCTATCTGTCAGTGTGTGTGGCTCCCATGGCTAAATCAGACTTTCTTCAAGTACCCTTCATATGGATGTGGCACTGATATCTTTTATAATGCCTCTAAATCGAGGCATGATGTTCCTATTACTGAGCCTGCTACCATCTTCTTGGCTAATATATAGTGTAGAGAGCTATACACTTCTGTTTGTGCAAGATTAAAACTTTCATGAATTATCAGAGGAGCAGATATTGAATAATAATTTCCAGTGTTACTTTTTTGGTATTTGATTCATGATGTTGCTGCAGCAACCGCCTCATTGCAGGCCCAATCGGGTAATTAAACAGTCAGGTTGATTCAGCTGGGAGACTCTTGCTAGTCAGATTTCCAGCTTTTGCTGGTACTGTTCTTCACTAAATCTGGCCAAGAAATACAATGTACTGAAAGAGGCTATTCAACTAACATTTCAACTTTGTAATGTGTGGTTTGATGAGGGAGGAAATAAGTACATACATTTGGTGTCAACTTATTGAGGGCAAACAAGAAATTTTTGTCAGAGGTCCAAATGGGGGTCAGAACACAGGTAGACAGGGTAAGCAAAGGCATCTGCAAAGCACTAGTCAAATTAACAGGCATGGGTCAAAACAAGAAAAAAATGGAACACAATGAAATTAATGACTTCACAATGAGTTATAGGCTATATTTGCTTGCACATCAAATTCCAGTTAAGGTCTATATTTGGGTTGCAGCAATATTCCGAAGTTTATATGCATATAGGCATCAGAATATTCCTGTACACATGGTTGTTGTATGTATTCCTGAGTTGCCATTCCTGAATACCTCGCCTACAGCTAAGCATTTGTTAGCACCCACAATTCTTTGTGGATTGAGCTCACACATATATCTCCTTTCAGTGGATTTTCTGAATAAGGTGTTTACATTCAACACATTTCCAATTAAAACAGGAATATTTCAGGGTTGGATATCAGAATGTGAGGAATCACAATATTGTCAGGCAATCAGATTACGGCGTTCATGTGACTCAATACTAATTAGAATATAGCCAAATTCCAATTAATATGGAATATATTTGATGTGCATGTAAACATAGTCATAGACACACCAGGATATTAGCAGACAAACAGAATTTTAGCTTGATGGTATTCTTAGTCCCTGACCTAGTGAAATAGCATGTGTCATGGTAGAACGAAATGGTACGGGACTACAATACCCATCAGCCCCTACATGTCACATGATCTAATCATATGTTCCCTAATCACTTAAACGTTTGTCTTGTTATGCATTGTTAGCACCACTATTTAAATTCTAGCTTTTTTGTCACTGTCAAACTTCTGTTGTTGTTGTTGTTTGTTGTGAGTGCCATGGTCTATTTGCTGGTTATTGCTTTCATGGTTTCGGTTGATTTGTTTGTATTTAACCCAAAAAATTATGTGAACTTGTATCTGCCTCCAGTGTCACTTTCTGATAGCATGAGGATTCTTAATCTTTTTTTTAGAGAGAGGCTACAAAGCACTTAAAGTCGCTTTGGATAAGGGTGTCTCCTAAATTCTGTAAATGTAAATATAAACCATGCCATTTAGGAATTTGGAAAAAAATTGCTAACCATGATTACTCACCATTAACTGTTTCAAATAAAAGCCCTTCTAACTTTTAAAGATGGGATACCATGTGATTATATTGTGCCTATTGCTTGGAAACTGCTGTAAGCAAGTGCATACACATGGTAGCACAAGCATGCAATCAAATTTCAGCCTTCAAGATACTGAAGTATGTTGCCAGGAAGTGTACAAAAGTTAGCAGATGCTCCATTAGCCATGGGCAGACTGTGCAAGGCTGAGGATTGGCTTTGATTGTAAACTCAAAGTCTTTAGATTTAGATTATATGGAGATGGAAAAGCAATCCAGAATAATGCAAGCAGTTTTCTTAACTCAGAGAAAAATATTTTAAGAAATAGAAGAGAAAAAATACAAAACATCACAAATAATTTAACCTAATTTTACTAAATGAATCATGAATAAAGGATAAATTTCTTTACACCCAATTATGATGTTCTACTGAAAAAAGATAAATCTTAAAGTATCATACATACAATTACTTTCACTAGTGCTACTTCATGTGCAGTAGTATAGAGAGACTAGCTATGCACTTTTCATTTTCCATGAAGCTTCACCAAGAGTAAGTTATATCATGCCCTCTTTTAAACTTGAATGCAGTAATAATTTTAAATCAAAAAATCTAGTGCACAGGGTGCCTTGTTTATAACTTATCAATTTGCTTGCACAGTTCTTCAATGACAAGCGACATCAGGGCTCCTGTAACAGCCATTCATTTTCACAGTGTGATACTTTTTTCCTCACTCAGGTTACGCTGCATGATTCTGTTCAAGTGTTCCATTTTCTGTACAGAAGTAAATAAATAGAGTGTAAAAACAGTGTGATAATTGTTTTCCCCCATTTCATTAATAGTTTCAATTTAGCTAATGAACAAACATGACGGGCTATTATAGGAAAATAATCAATGACAGGGAGGTGTAATGCTTTACAACCACTTATTTTTTACACTTATTACATATACACTTATAAGTGTATATGTAAAGAAAATGCAGCTGTCTATTCTGAAGACTTTCCCGTGTTGGAAAACGTAAAATTATGACTTTTCCTGAAGACTCCTTTTTACAACAAAGTTTTCTCACATAAAATTTAATACAGTCAGTTCACCATACACATGCTTGTGTAAGTTTTTTTTTTTTTAATAAAACATTACAATGAGTGCATTAATAGAAATTTTGCACTGGAACTACTGTCAGAGCTGTTGATACACTTTATGACCAATCAGAATCAAGCATACAACAGCTCCATCATATATTGTATGTTACTTAATTTGATTATGGTCACATTAACACATATATACTCAGCAAAAAATAAGCATCCCTTTTTCAGGAGACTGTATTTTGAGGATAATGTTGTAAAATCCAAGTGAGCCCTACAGATTTTTATTGGAAAAGGTTTAAACAATGTTTTTCATGTTTTTTCAAAGAACCATAAATAATTATTGCACTTGTACCTGTGGAACAGTCCTTAAGACACAGACAGTTTACAGGCGGTAGGCAATTAAGGTCACAGTTACAATAACTTAGGACATTAAAGAGACCTTTCTACTGACTCTGAAAGACACCAGAACACAAATGCATAGGGTTCCTGTTCACCAGTGTGAACATGCCATAGGCCTGCTGCAGTGAGAAATGAGGACTGCAGATGTGGGCAGAACAATACACTGCAATGTCTGTAATGTAAGACATCTAAGACAGTGCTACAGGGAAACAGGAAGGACAACTGATCATTCTTGCTGTGGAAAATTACATGTAACCATGTGTCCCCCCAGACATGACCGAGAACTTGCAAATGCCTTGGTGGAAGAGTGGGGTAACATCTCATGAAAAAAAACTGATAAATCTGATGCAGTCCATGATGATGAGAAGCACTGTAGTGCTTAAAGCAGTTGGTGGCAACATCAGATACTGACTGTCAACCCCAACCCTCGTTTCGGGACTCTTTTTTTCAATTTCTGTTCATCAAATGTCTGTGAAACTTGTTCAGTTTTGGTTTCAATTGTAGAATCTTTTTATGTTAATACAAATATTTGCAAATGTTAAGAAATTTGCTCTGAATTAAAGCAGTTGAATGTGAGAGGACTTTCTTTTTTTTTTGCTGAGCATATAATAAACTGTTTCATCTTCTTATAACATTTTCAATGATGCTGTATACAATCAGAAAGGAGCTTAATCGTATTCATTTCTGCTGCTTTGTCAAATGGCAAGGCGATGCATTTAAAACTCTGCCAACAGCCAGTGAGTCATAGGATATATTTTAGATACTTCATAAACTTGTGACTCATAGTGGAGTTTGAGGATCTAAATTTGGATCTTATTTGATGCTGCTGGATCACATTAATGGCTCAAGTGCCATGCATTTTCTGCATTTTGTTCTATGATGAATACGATTCCATGCAAATTCCTGCCGTGCCACAGACATGCTCTGTTTTTCGCAGAACTTTTGGTATACTCTCCTCATAATTCAGAATGCTTGCTCTTAGCTCTGGGAACAAGGGAAAGGCGAAAGACATAGGTAGAGCATGACTGAACGTGAGAAAGTACTTCTGGTAAAGTTCTTTGAGAGACTGAGACATTTGCCTCATCAATAATGCATGGTAAATGGCCGAGGGGCTAGAGGGAACTTGTAGAGAAAGAGTGAAAGGGAGAAAAATGGAAAGGGAGAATCATGACCTGATCTTGATGTTATAAATAGAAGGCTATTAATTAACCCAGCCTTGTTAAATATAGTACAGTCACTTAGAGCGGTCAACGGGATCATGGCGAACTCCAGAAGAGTGTCCAAAATGGGACTCGGAACATCTGCTCCTGTTGGCATTTGTGACTGATGAACTGATAGTGGTCCATGTATGTCCATCACACACTCCGTATTGTTCTGACCCCTTACTTGGACCATGAACACCCAGACAAGTATTTTTATCACCTCTCCATGAAACTGAATGAAAGTTAAAAAAGAGAAGGAGGAGGATTTTTAGATCAGGATTTTTTGGTTTGGTTTGATCTATGAAAACTTTTTTGGTTGTTTTATTACCCATTATCTTCTAATTTTCAAAAACTTCTGTGCATGCTTCATCACAGCTCAGCTGAACTCACTCAGAAGAAAGTGCTATCTACCCTCTTCCACATACATGATCTTACAGATGTCCATGATTGATCAGTGTCACTCTGATTGACCGGTGAGAGAGTAATGCTGTTCCTCTAACCCAGAGAACACAGACAATAATGTTGTCTTCGGACTTTCAGCCACAGATGGCACAAATGATAGGATTGAAAGATTGATAAATGAGGCCCAATGTTTGGAAAACAAATGACAAAAGTGAAGCCATTTGGAAACAAAAGAACATTACAAACATTACTCTTTCCACAATAAATTATATAAACTGCAGATATGAGGATCTCAGCAGGGTTCTCTTCAAAATGGACAAAAACATCCAGAGGGCTATGAAACAGCTGGCTCCATGACTAAGCGATGTGTTTCCATCAATGCCCACTGACAAGCTCTGTTTCAAAACACAAGATGTGCAGACGAGCTCTCACTCGGTAGTCAGAAAGCCTGATGCTAACTAAATGGAGTTCATTCATCAGGCTGTGAGACAAATAAACATTCCTGAGACTACACTTTCCAACCTTGTTAACATTCTGTAGGTAACAGTTATGCACTGACTACAAAAAAGAGTGAAGCTGCTACTGTTAATTTGTGCAGCTAACTACAGCTAGCACATTCTCTCTGTGCTTCAACAGTTTCCTCTGGGTACTCTGGTTTCCTCCCCCAGTTCAAATACATGCTTTATAGGCCGATTGGCATTGTCCATAGAGTGTAAGTGTCACCCTATCCAGGGTGTTGTCCACCTTGTGCTCTGAGTTCCCTAGGATAGGCTCCAGGCTCTCGTTTGACCCTGTGGGGATAAGCAGTACAGAAAATGGATGGATGGATGGACATGATCACAATTGTACTTTTATCACAGAAACCTTGACAAAATGCACTTTTAAATATACATTTTATTTTGCACCATTTACCTAAATTCTCATCATGATTAAGCTCATTTTAGTCATTTGAAACTTTATTTGCTGTCATCTTTGTGTAATTTTTTAAAAACTTTAAAAGTCATGTTAAAAAGTCTTGTCTTGCTTACTGTATATACAATATTTGACGTCATTCTTTTATTTTTTTTGTCACAGATCATTCAGTAAAAGCTTTATTTTGTAACTGCTGCTTTTTACCGATTGTTACTACTGTCATTTGTGATCTCCTTAAACACTAAAACACTATTTTTTTTCTGGCAAAATAAACTCCACAAGCTCCAAATACTTTTTAATGGTTTAAGAAGTGACTCCAATTCTCTTTCTTTTATTTTTTCTTAACTTCTTGGAAATATCAAGGACAGGACAAGCTGTACAACTGAAACAATAACTACTTGCGCCAAACTTTTATTGTGGGAATTTTTATTGCATCATATTGCTGCACTGTAGGCAAATTAGATGTCTTTAAATCCACACTGTTTGGGCAAAATGTATAAAAATTGAATAAAAGATTATTTTAAGCTTCTCACTAACAGTTCACAAGACATACACTTGACTTCTCCACTCCAGTGTCAAGTGTTTGTACATCAAAACCCCAATTTAGTATTAGTATGGGTGAGAGAGTGATCAACTATAGGATCTGTTGTGACCAACTATAGGGTCTGCAATCAGTTGCATGGATAGCTTGTTTGGACAGCATGTAAAGAAGTAGCTACTGAGAGAAACATCTTCCCTGCTTACCCAAGTCACAGCTAAGCAGACATGTCTGGTGAGGACTATAGCTCTCATAGCATGTAGCAGCCTGAACAAGTGAACTACATTATTTATCAGCCTGGTGCTGGGAGTGAAGGGACAGTATGGAAAAGAGGACCCTAGTAAAGGTACTGTAGCAGGGAGTGTGAAGTAGGTTGTATTGTATGTGCATCTATGTGAGTGTAAAATGAGAAAACAAGAAATAAGTGTTGGATCATGAGCAGGGATCATTAAAAACAACAGAGTTAGATCCCCAGATGGAAAAACAAGAGTGACAGAGAGGATAGGATGTAAGTTGGGCTAAGAAAAAGGAAAAGAGAATGAACAGTAAAGCAGGAGGCTGAGAGAATGAGAAATCAAGCATAGCTGCAGTGGTGAGATACACACTGTGGTCAGCTCCATCTCTCTCTAATTGCTTCTCACCTGCCGCTCTCTGTACAGGGCTGGCATGAAGCGCCTCATTATCCAACTCCACCTTTGGCAGGTCTTATTACAGCTCATGGCCTGCCTTCTGTTTGGCTCTGTGTGAACACCAAGTGATACATCCATAAACCAGCTCCACCTCACCCCTTCTGCATTGTCCAACATGGAAGTGACAGGAACCTTGGTCACTTGTGCCCACCCAGGATTCTTCATCTGACAGAATTGTAGTTCAATACATGAACCCTACTGGAAGTGGGCAGAAAGCAGAAGCTTAAAAGAGTAAGGTAAAGCAACAAATCAAGATACTCTTAAGTCACTTATATGAAAATTGGGGCAGCAGTTGTTTAATTCCCGAAAGTCCGAGCTGTTGGTTCCAATCCAGATTGGACACCAAGACCAGCGTTAATACCCCATTACAGGGTACTTTTACTTTTAGCGAGAGCTCTAACGGCCCTGTCACTTTATGCTGGCACGCAAGTGAAAACAAGCTCCCTGTCAAACGTCTAACTCCAACACTTTTTAATGGTTTCAAAAGTCAATCTGTTCTTTCTGCGCACATGGGGCTTAAAGTTTTTGTTTCTTCACTCAAGGATATATGTGATACAGCTGGAAAGCTCAAAATGATGACTATTTAAAACCAATGCAATGTGTGGATTTAATTTGCACAATATAGTTGCAAATGAACTGTCTGTATTTGTGCACTAGGTGAAAAAAATGTGTGTGTGTAGGAGTTTAACAAAAAATTATTGAAGCTCTTTTCATAATATTCTGTTTTGAACATCCTCAAAAATAACAACTGTGGTCCTCATGGTCCTATTATACACTGAAATAATGTTCTTCTACAATTGATCATACCTAACTAAGCAGGAAATGTAACATTCAGGCATTTACTTTTAGCTACAGTGAGGGAAAAATATGTATTTGACCCCTTTGCAAAACATGACTTAGTACTTGGTGGCAAAACCCTTGTTGGCAATCACAGAGATCAGACGTTTCTTGTAGTTGGCCACCAGGTTTGCACATATCTCAGGAGGGATTTTGTCCCACTTCTCTTTGCAGATCTTCTCCAAGTCATTAAGGTTTTGAGGCTGACGTTTGGCAACTCGAACCTTCAGCTCCCTCCACAGATTTTCTATGGGATTAAGGTCTGGAGACTGGCTAGGCCACTCCAGGACCTTAATGTGCTTCTTCTTGAGCCACTCCTTTGTTGCCTTGGCCGTGTGTTTTGAGTCATTGTCATGCTGGAATACCCATCCATGACCCATTTTCAATGCCCTGGCTGAAGGAAGAAGGTTCTCACCCAAGATTTGATGGCACATGGCCCCGTCCATCATCCCTTTGATGCGGTGAAGTTGTCCTGTCCTCTTAGTAGAAAAACACCCCCAAAGCATAATGTTTCCACCTCCATGTTTGACGGTGGGGATGGTGTTCTTGGGGTCACAGGCAGCATTCCTCCTCCTCCAAACATGGCGAGTTGAGTTGATGCCAAAGAGCTCCATTTTGGTCTCATCTGACCACAACACTTTCACCCAGTTGTCCTCTGAATCATTCAGATGTTCATTGGCAAACTTCAGACGGGCATGTATATGTGCGTTCTTGAGCAGGGGGACCTTGCGGGCGCTGTAGGATTTCAGTCCTTCACAGCGTAGTGTGTTACCAATTGTTTTCTTGGTGACTATGGTCCCAGCTGCCTTGAGATCATTGACAAGATCCTCCCGTGTAGTTCTGGGCTGATTCCTCACTGTTCTCATGATCATTGCAACTCCACGAGGTGAGATCTTGCATGGAGCCCCAGGCCGAGGGAGATTGACAGTTCTTTTGTGTTTCTTAACTTTGCGAATAATCGTACCAACTGTTGTCACCTTCTCACCAAGCTGCTTGGCAATGGTCTTGTAGCCCATTCCAGACTTGTGTAGGTCTACAATCTTGTCCCTGACATCCTTGGAGAGCTCTTTGGTCTTGGCCATGGTGGAGAGTTTGGAATATGATTGATTGATTGCTTCTGTGGACAGGTGTCTTTTATACAGGTAACAAGCTGAGATTAGGAGCACTCCCTTTAAGAGTGTGCTCCTAATCTCAGCTCGTTACCTGTATAAAAGACACTTGGGAGCCAGAAATCATTCTAATTGAGAGGGGGTCAAATATTTATTTCCCTCATTAAAGTGCAAATCAACTTATAATATTTTTGACATGTGTTTTTCTGGATTTCTTGTTGTTATTCTGTCTCTCAATGTTCAAATAAACCTACCATTAAAATTATACACTGATCATTTCACATACTACTGTATTTGCTTTGAAAATTGTGCTGTGTTGTAGAAACCCATAGAGAGACCTTGTCAGAAAAACGAATTGGTAAAAATAATGTCAGTAAGAAGTATCAAGACAGCATAAGAAATTAATCTTTCTTTCATGTGATGAATTTGCCTGAATAAAGCAAGAAAAAGTTACAAAAGAAAATCCAAATGTTAATAAACAACCAACTCTCAAAAGAAATCACATTTTGGGAACCAGTATTGACAACATTTAATTGACATCAATGATCAACATTTAATTGACATCAATGAGTCATCATCAGCAAAGGGAGTGGTAGCTTAGTGGTTAAGATGTTGGACTACTGATCTGAAGGTCATGACTTGAAATACTCCAGCACTGCCAAACTTCCACTACTGGGCCCATGAGCAACTGCTCAGTTGTATAAATGAGATAAATGTAAGTTGCTCTGTATAAGGGCATCTGCCAAATGCCATAAATGTTATGTAGATTAAATCTGTCATCCACTACAAACCCTCAACAACTCACAAATTACAATGGCTTTATTGGCCTAACTAAAAGGCAAGGGGTTGAAAACATCAAAACTAAAGCCCAAATCTATACAGCATGCTTGTTAAAATCCAAGATTATTATTGGTCCATTAACCTCTACAGTCATTTAAATTTTTGTTATTTTGTGATCTGTAATTACAAAATACATACACATTTAAATGCATGTTTACAAAGTATAATTGATATTTTAATATGGCAATAAAAGTACCTACAGTACTCCTAGTGTTAGAATGTGGTACTCATTGAATTGTACCCCTTATAATGTACTCAAAGAATAACTGTAATTAAACATTTAACAATAATTTTAATTTAATATTTTTTGTATGTTTTTTTTTTTAAATACTTTTAAAAGATATGGAAATTAAATATACTTTTGTTGAAACATGTGTCAGTATGTTAGTTGTAGCTTCTCACAGTATACTTTAAATTAAAATGTATTCATTTACAGAACACTGTTTTACATGTATTTACAGAACGTACAGGTTATGAAAAAAGTGCATTTCATATTTTTCCATAGATGAAATTTACTGTTTGTGCATTTAATTGTAGTTTGTTTTCATAAGCATGGCAAAAAACAAAACAATCAACCAAACAAACAAACAAAACAAAACGAAAAAAGTATTATATATACATAGTAGATGTTATAAAACATTTTTATAATTATTGCGCCAATCATGAACATCTTGCAATAATTCAACATAACATAATTTGTTTGCAGTGTCATGTAAACATTGCATTGTCTCTTATACAGCAGGGGGTTTACTATCTTCAAACTACTCCCGAGTCCAAAAGGTTTGAGAAGTGCTGCTCTGATACAAAAGATGTTAAGTTAATGTCCGTATTCCAGTCTATGTAGATAATCTATAATTATTCACTTTCATGATGTCTGATTATTGAGAATGCATAAGCATGCTAAAAAATGAGCTGAGGACTGCAATTCCTTATGTGGGTTCTATAATATGACCGTAATCATTTAGATGATTGTTGAACACTCATTGCATACAACCACACAATCCCATAGTGGTCATTCAATTGGTCCCTGGTGGATGATTTCAGACTTTTTCTTTTTCTTTTTTTTTAATTGCAGGCAAGGTCGATGAAATTGCAATGTCTGTATAACTACAATAGTGCTCTCACACACTGATTGGAGAGTGTCTATGTTTGCAATCAGTAGTTTGTATTTGAAACCAAAAAAAGCACAGAGAGTTGAGAAAAATGTCAGCAGAGGTGATTACATAATGAAAGTCATACAAAAAAGTACACTTGCTTTATCAGCAATGTGAAGAAGTTTTCTTGCTTTTCACAAAACAAACATTCTCTTGAACATGTCAACCAGAGTTCGCAGGTGATTTGCTATGCATTGCAATACTAACATTATGAAATATTTATCTGCTTTTGATAAACTCAGGTGGTCTTGCATTTGAATCCCTCTTGAAAACGTTATACAGTACAAATAAAACTCATTTTTAGATATGTTTGTCAGATTTCTGGTACACAGACTGACACTACGCTGAAGATGAAGGCATCTTGAGATGCAGTTTACAGTTTGAGAGCTACACTGCCTCGGGCACATTTAGAAAATATATATATATATATATATATATTTTTTTTATTATTATTTATTTATTTATATATCAATCTTTTCCTACCAATGTTGTCTAAGTGAAATATCTCCTGAGATATTGAATCTCCTAAAATATTACATTTTGTTGCCAATCAGTATGATCATTGACAGTGATTGTTGGTTAGAATATTGAGTGTGAGGGCTGAGACAAATTTTCACCATCCATCAGTAACTTGCTATTGCTACTATAAAACCCTTAGGGTTGAAACTTATAGCACAAACTCTCTTTGTATACATATAGTCAGAAAACCAGTCCATAATCATGCATTGCCTTTTTTGATCAGCAAGCATATTGAACAGGAAAGCTGTGCTTGTCTTTAGTTTGCTCCTTTGTACACATGAAGGTACCAAAAACTAATTAATTTGTACATTGGACGATGTGTGCTTCATCTTATTTTTGTAGTACCTCCTCCAAAGACATTTTGGAAGAAGAATTTGATTACTGAGAATATAATCCATGTTGGTTATGTTTCACACCCACTATTGTATTTCATGTATGTCTTCTCGATCACTGCTGATGATAAGGATGTGACAGTGATGCAGTATTAAAAGGTTTAGACACAATGAACGCTTAATCTAGAGCTCGTTTCACTCTGTGTAACGAAACCACAAACAACAATAGGGTGTGTGAATCCATAGTCTAGGCTAGAATGACATATGTGTTTTTTCTTATGATCACTAGTGCTATACTGTTGCATTTGGTTTCACCAAAGTATAAACAAGAACCAAAAAATCCACTTCAAGCTATTTTTTAAGAGCATGTAACAGCAGTGTGGTTGGCAAATATATAGCTTGGTTGTTTGCTAAAGAAGGACTCAACTCGCCTATTTACACAAGCCAAACCTAGTAATTGAGATTCTTCTTACAAAACATTTGGTAATACTTTATTTGTAGGGAACATATATTTGTATTTATATTCATGGAATTTGGCAGATACCATTACATAGAGCAACTTGCAATTTAAAAAAGTCTCTTTTATACAACTTAGCTGTTGAGGATTAAGGGCTTGTTCAAGGGCCCAGCAGTGGCAGCTTGGTGGCACTGGGATTTGAAAGACCTTCCGATCAGAAGTCCAATGTCTTAACCGCTGAACTACCACCACCCTGGGCCTTTATTCACCACATTCTTAATCATTTCATGAATAATTTATGAAACAGTGCTGGAGAATATATTGATTTTTATCTCAAAATGTATAAGATGATACTGGAGATTTTATTAAACTTTGTTTTTAGAAGGAATAGAGAACACCAGCCATCAATTATAATTAAGCGTTAACTGATTGTGATAATGTGTTGCTGTATTCTTTATTTATACTTTGTTTATACTTTATTTATATCTTGTAAGTTATTAGCTTCTGTTTTACTGACAGGACATGCATGACACTGGAGAATGTTCTCTAAGGTGCACATGGTGCTTAATAGGACTGATAAATGTAAATTTGATTAATACTTTAGAAGTAGATCTGTAAGGTAAGATGGCAAATGAAAACACTTTTGCCATTAATCTATTATGCTATTGACTTCTAGTAGGAGCATGGAATTAGATGTTTAGTCCATTTGTTTTAAAATGAAATAAAACCTCCAATATCATCATGCATGTTTTGACATTAGAAGTGGTAAGCAGTACTGAAAATGGATGGACAGATGTTTTTACATAAGCTTTATATAAATTATCCAGCATTACTTAATAAACTGTTTATGCAATGCTTATGAATGTGTTATAAATACATTAGGTAGGTACCCTTCAAATAATGTGTTACTCATGATTGGACATCATCTGCATGGTGTCATGGGAACCCAACTTTTATTAAAGCCAGTAAAAAAAAATAAATAAATAAATAAATCCTAATTCAAATGCTGATGCAATCCATTACCTTCTATTACACCTCCAGCTACAGACGGCATATTTTCATTACCAGAACAGTTCCAGTGATTGATCGGTCACTACGTAGATGGCTGAAGAAAACTCCAATTGCACTTTAGTAAACAAAGATTTCTGCCTATTTGACTGTATCATCTGTGCTAACCTAAGTTTAGCTGAATTAGTCACTCAAGTGGCAGAGAGTTGTGACATGTCAGCCCACAAAAAAAAAGACTCCTGCACAATTTGGGCAGTTCATTTCACATCTTCATCCAAAGCACTCATTTTATTTTAGTAACTCACAGAGAGACAGTGTGGTAGACACAAGAAGCAGTGGATTTCAAAATCTGTCAATTATCAGCAAACTTTTCACCATAAATAAAATAATACGAATCACAGAAAGGTGCAGAATATTTGTGGCTTTCCCAACAAGAGCATTTCAATTTTAGATAATGTCACTGCAGGTTCTACATTATTTCTCACAATGCAATAATACTGTAAAATGTCCTAACCTTATAAACAAAATTTTTCTAGGCAATGGCACATTAATGTCTTTTTTTTCACTGGTATACTATATATGAGAAACACAAAATAGTAAGAATTAAAATAGTTCTTCTTCACTAGATGAGTTTTAGAATTTTAAATTAATTCCATGAAGCCATAGCTTATAGTATTGACTTGATTGCATGTTTTCCCCTTGCAAAAATATAAGAATATTCACATTACATTAATTTAGAGTAGCTAATAAGTCATATCAATATTGTGCATGACTCCCCTTTGTCTTTAAAACTATTTAGATTCACTATCATTCAGGCTTAAAAGCAAATCAGCTGGTAGGTAGTTCAAAGCATATCAGAGAACGTGCCATGGTTTTTCAGCAGTCATGTTGTTGACTTTGCTTAATGAAACATTAGGCTATATACCTACAGATATATTGATCTGAAAAGTTGAAAAGTAGGCTATTATTTCTATTATTTTTCATTTGCTCTCAGTTTCCATTAACCTCCTTTTAACCATGTCCTTTTTCCCTAGGGTAAAACTATGAGGTTGCACACACGTAAAATCGTTTGTTGTCTCATATCATGGGAAAAACCAAAGCACTTTCAACACAAAAGAGATAGAATGGTTGTTTATCTGGACACAATTCTGTGGCTTGATGGTTCAGGGGCTGGTGTGAAGCGTTAACTCTCCTTAAATATCCAAATAAACCCTATAGAAACTATTCCATCTGAGGTCTTACTGAAACTGGGCGGCTGATGATTGGAAAAAGGCCAAATGATGGGGTTTTATTTGTAAAAAAAATATGTAAAAATTAACAACTTGAAATTTTAATGCTTCACCATTAACAGCCAATTCATTGAAATAAATAAGACAATTTGAAATGTTTTGTTGCATAGCAGTGCTTCATGTATCCACTTTTGACTGGCACATTGGACTCTAAACAAATGAGACACGTGTTTTTAATTTGACACAGTGACAGTAAATGCATTCCTTGCAGTTCATTTATCTTTAACCATTCTGTTTTTATCGCCAGTAATTTTTTCAGTTCCCGCCGGGGCCATGTGTGTGCGGAGTTTGCATGTTCTCCCCGTGTTGCAGGGGTTTCCTCCGGTACTCCGGTTTCCTCCCCCAGTCCAAAGACATGCATGGTAGGTTGATTGGCATGTCTAAATTGTCCATAGTGTATGAATGGGTGTGTGAGTGAGTATGTGAGTGATCCCTGCGATGGACTGGCACCCTGTCCAGGGTGTACCCCGCCTTGTGCCCGATGCCTCCTGGGATAGGCTCCAGGTTTCCCGCGACCCTGAAGAAGGAATAAGCGGTTGAAGATGGATGGATGGATGGACTTTTTCAGTGGTTTGCTAATCAGACTAGAGAGTGTAATAAAAATGGCTGTGGATGTCCTTCTTTGGATAGCTTAAAGACAACAATTGCTAAGAACAGTTTATACCCAAGCCTCCATCATTGAACAGTTGATAACTTCAGTTAAGTGTTGCAGTGTGACAATATCTATTGTTAAAAACATTATATCAATAAAATGTCATTGAGCTGAAATAAAATGAAAAGTCTATGAGTCTTTTCTGACCTAATGGCTCTAGCCCTGTAGGTCGTATCTGGCCCAATGAGCTGACTTCCTTTAAATAAATTACATAAATGTATCTGAATGGATATACTGCAACAGAGGATCTACTACAGAAACCGTGCTGGTTGATGTTTAGAAAACTAGGGTCACTGAACTATGGCTAGTTTTTTTTTTCTTTTATACCTTTTATCAACTGTAGTTTTTTTTTCCCCAAGTGCTTGGTTCAGTCCACTGAAATACTGTGCTGGGTTTGCATCTGGACCACTGTCTGCCTGTTGATGACCCTGATATAAACTATTACACAACCAGCAGTATAATATCAGACAGACAATTTTAACCATGAATCAAAATGTCCTGTCCGTACAGAGATTCTGAGGAAAGCAAAATGAGACTAATCCCGGATGTCATGTATAAAATGGATAGCATCTACAAGGATATCCTTTGTTGAAAATGATTCCACAACTGGCAGCTTGTAACAGATGTACAGTACTGTATGTGGTGCAATATTGTTCCAATGAATGATGGCAGCAAGAAGACCTTGAGAAGTCCCATGTACTCTTGACACTCTTCAGTCTTTAGAGAGCCAGCTAAAATTCCTTTGTTGATATTATTCTTTAACGTATTTTGCATCAGTAAATCCCAGAGCCATAAAAAAAGCCCAAATAAATATAATGTTCATACAGTGTCAGTGATGACACTAAGTGCAGAAATAATACTTTACATAAATAGTATAAAATTGTCCAAAAAAAGGTTGTTTAAATTAAAGGCACAAATTATAATACAGAAAAAAGGCTTCTTTGTTCTATATTTCCTTTCAAACATTACAGATAAATTTTGATGTTTGCAAAGTATCCTACAAATGAATTGCTCATGAATTCCTCTACTGGCAGGCATACTTAAACAATAATGGCATACACTTATCATATGCATTGGTAGCTGAAGGTATTAACTGGTGCAATATCACCTGGATTAATCAAAACACTGCTGTGGAATGAGCCCTCCCTTAGGCATTTTGCTCGTTGTTTCACAGCAGTATGATAGTGTGGGGATTCAAATGTACACTGGGTATTGCTGGTATGCACAAAAGAGAGTGTAGAACATGTGGAATGGTAGAAATGTGGTTATAAATAAATATTCCACATAATATTTCAAACTCAACAATAGGGCAAATATATATATTTTTATAATAATACCCTCTAATTTTTATAATTACTTTTTATAATTATATGCACCACTAAGGAATATTTTTAATACATACTAATTGCAATTTTTTAAATGTTTATATTTTTCATTTGCTCTCAGTTTCCATTAACCTCCTTTTAACCATGTCCTTTTTCCCTAGGGTAAAACTATGAGGTTGCACACACGTAAAATCGTTTGTTGTCTCATATCATGGGAAAAACCAAAGCACTTTCAACACAAAAGAGATAGAATGGTTGTTTATCTGCACACAATTCTGTGGCTTGATGGTTCAGGGGCTGGTGTGAAGCGTTAACTCTCCTTAAATATCCAAATAAACCCTATAGAAACTATTCCATCTGAGGTCTTACTGAAACTGGGCGGCTGATGATTGGAAAAAGGCCAAATGATGGGGTTTTTATTTGTAAAAAAAAATATGTAAAAATTAACAACTTGAGACAGAAATCACATGAAAAAAAGTAAAACAATTACAAATACATTAAGTTAAACCACAAATCACATGTGAAAAAAATTATATCTTTACAATTGACAATAACTTCAGTATAGTCATATATCTTGTATCCCCAATTATAAGATTGCAGTGAACCAAAGATAAGATTATTAATCCTATCTCTAAACATTTTAATTATTTCAAGTTTGGATATGTCTTGTTCTATTGGCATAATTCTATTGGCATAATTCTATTGGCATAATTTTAAGCATTTATTTCTAGAAAGAAGCAAAATTGTCTGCCAATAGAATAAGAAAATGTAAAGCTTGAAATTAGTAAAAACAAAAAATGGATACAAATAGGTTTAAGTAATCTAATATTTCGGTCATTTTGATCTCTTAATAAGAAGTATTTTTTTTGCAGTGAAAAAAAAGTGAAACATGAAATGTAAAGTATAGATGTAAATCATTAGAAGTTCATCTAATATTTCTGTACAGAATTTCTTTATTTTATGCCACCAAATGCACTATAAACTGAATATGAATCCCGTACAAATTAACTGAATCCTCTAACCAAGGGCTAAAGTACCAAGCTCTGCATGCATCTGTGAAATACTTTCTTTTAAAGACTTGATTGAGTGATAAGGGTCTATCTAATTAACAGAACTGATGAAGTGCTGCGCTTTGAACAGACACTGAATCCACAGAGACATCATTTCAATAATACTAAATAGCACTGTTGCTTAATTTGATTACATGGATGTACACAGCTTTGAATAATAGCTTTATTTTTTGTAAATATTGTTTGTGAGCAGATTACAGGTACACCATGAAGAAGATGATAAAATCACACATCACCAAAGTTTATTATATTTGTAAGCATGTTTAGAAGAAGTCCTAAAATCTACAATTAAACATATATGTACTTTATATATACACGTGTTTATACATGAAACACTAATAAAATAAGGATTAGTGTTCTCTTGAATAGGTACTGCAGAGAAATGGTCAGTTTCTTCTCCAATAAATGTTTACAGCCCTTCTGCTCCATGTTAAATCATATTGAATTAAATTATATTTATTATCACAATGATGTTTGTTTCCGTATCATTTGGATTAAAGGATTTTTTAGGCATAATATTACAACCCTTGAGATGCTAACTATTAAATTGCTAATGGTGCAGGTTATTTGTCAGTGCTATGAGTTTTAGCCTTCAGAAATGTAAAAGCAAACACAAATGAAACATTAAACTTTAGACTGGACATCTTTCACCCGTGTAAAGATGTCGATGTAAATTTAAATATTTAATTGCACTATTTTGTGTTAATGATACTATTAGATTACTAGGCAAGACCACTAACTAAGTAACTCATATCTCCTTTTCCTGCACATCCCTTTATTCATTGCTTTGTTTAATATTAATTAAAGAATGATGCATAGTTTTATTGGCTTATTGTTAATGTTGTTTAATGTTGTGGAATGTCTGCAAAACATCTGGGTTATGCATGTAACCCTGTTCACTGAAAAGGGAATAAGACGTTGCATGAGATTCATGCTTTGGGAAGCACCTTGCATGCAACCGGAATTTGAAGTCTGTGTAAAATAACGCCAATTTATATGCCTGCCATGGTCAGGTGACATGCCATTTTGCATGTTGTGTGACTACAAAACGGCACCAGTAAATCATGTCATCAGCTTCTCTTTGCCTGTAGTACAGATGCAATTTGAAGGCATACCCCAGTATGACAATGCTCAACATCTCGTTCCATTCTCAGGGAACAGGGTTATATGTGTAACCCAGACGTTCCCTTTCAAAGGGAACTCATCGTTGTCTGAGCTTTACACTGTTTGAATAAATATACCCACTCTGACATACTGAGTGTATGGCCTGTCACAGAGGATCCATCAATAGGTGGCTGGCCGAAATGGCGGTTACAGTTGTGGTCAGAAATTTACATACACTCATGAACATGAATGTCATTACTTTCAGTAATTTCTTTGAACTGTTCTTTTTCTGGGGCAGAATACATCTACAACATACATCTTTAATAAAAAAGAAAAATGAAAAAAAAAACAAGAATTTGGTTAACAAGTTTTAATTTATTTGTGGTTGTGGTTGTGGGTTGCTGAATGTCCCTTAGCAAGTTTCACCTCAAGCAGACACTTTTGGTAGCCATCAGCCAGCTTCTGGCAAAATATTGGTTGGATATTTGATCACTCTTCAGAATTGGTAAAATTCAATGACATTTGTTGTTTTTTTGGCCATGACTCGACTTTTAAGCACAGTGTTTCAATAAGATTGTGATCAGGACTTTAGTAAGGCCATTTCAATGGCTTAATGTTAGCCTGCTTTATCCATTCCACAACCAGCTTTGTTGTGTCTTTTGGGGTCATTGTACTGTTGTAACACCCAGTTGTGTCCAACTTTCAACCGTCTGCCTGATGGTTTGAGATTATGCTGAATAATTCTAAGGTAGTCCTCCTTCCTCATTATCCACATTGTACAATGCACCAGTTCCACTGCCAGCAAAAATATTTCAGTAGGCTCTCCTTCCATGCTGTTTGAAATATCATCAGTTTGGTTTGCTATCATTTACGTTCTAATTGTCGGGATGTCTGTTTTAAAGTTCGCATTTGATTGTTATACCAGGGTGCTAATTTTTTTTTTAAATAATTATTTTTCGTTTGAGTGGAGCCACTCTATCTAGTGTGTAGCGGAGTGTTGACTCCAAGCTTTCAGTCAGCTGATCAAGTTCTATTGGATTTGACGGTGATCCCAATCGCTAATAGATGTTTCTGCGAGGTTATTTATGAAGCTCGGTGCAGTAGCTGATGTGTAGGTACGTTTTACGCGGTAGCGAGGCGAGGTGGAAATATTATGATGAATATGTATTATGAGTGAGATAAGATAATGGACTGAGACAACTACAGACTGTGGAAAAATTATAATATTTTCTTTGCTTAGTCCATATGTTAGTATGAGGTCAAGAGTGTGACCACCATTATGAGTAGGCCTGATTACGTTCTGATTAATCACTACTGAATCTAAGATGGACACAACCGCTGTTCTCAGAGGGTCTTCCAGGTTATCAAAATGAATATTAAAATCTCAGACGATTAATGCTTTATCTACAAACACAACCAGGTTTGAGACAAAGTCTGCAAATTCACTAAGAAATTCAGTATATGGCCCTGGGGGTCTGTAAATAATAATTAGAGGAATTGACTTATTTTTTGTCGCTACATAACTTACACTGGTATAAAGAATTTCAAAATAATTAAATTCATGCTTAAGTTTTTGTATGACAACTATATGAGACCCACACCTCCTCCTCTACCAGTTAAACGAGGCTGATGTATATAACTGTATCCAGGAGGACTGGCTTCATTTAATGCTATGTACTCATTTGGTTTAATCCAAGTTTCCGTGAAACACATTAAATTATATTTATGATCAGTAATGATGTCATTAACAATAAGAGCCTTAGACGCAAGAGATCTAATGTTTAAAAGTCCTAACTTCAGATTAAAAGTGCTGGCTGTGCATTCAATATGATTTAATTTTATGTTAATTAGGTTACGAAGACAGACTTTCTGAGATTTTCTATATATTTGTATAGCTCGGGGAACAGACACAGTCTCTATAGTATGTATTACCGTTGCCGGACTATTAATTGAGCATTGACTATACTGAATATTGTTATTGTTGGAAGATGCATTTATGTTAGGCAGTCACTTGGACTGTAGCGCCTTGTAGATGTTGTCACACAGCAGTTCCGCTCCAACGCTGCTGGGGTGCAGGCCATCAGGACAAAACAACCTAGGACGCTCCCAGAACAGATTCCAGTTATTGACAAAACATCAGATTCTGTTCATTACACCAAGAGACTAAGCAATTATTTAAAGCAAGAAGTCTACTGAACTTTTCTGCTCCACGTCTGAATGTGGGAAGAGGTCCAGAGACGATGATCTTCACGGTGGGTGATCTGCCTTGTACCGTCTTGATCAGGCTGGAGAAGTCCCTCTTCAGAACCTCCGACTGCCGCAGCCTGATGTCGTTCGTCCCCACGTGCAGCACAACCACTCCAATGTGCTCATCCTTCTTCAGGATCCCGGATACCTGCGCAGCCACATCAAGGACACGAGCACCAGAAAAACAGTGTGTGTGCACCTTACCTTTGAGGCTACAAAGACATTCCGCATGATGGAGTCCCCGACGATCACAGCGTTAGTTCTGGTCTGACGGAGAGGGGCAAAGCGTTCCTGGTTGGAATCTCGAACACCGGAGGTGGAGAGGTCCTCGTCCGGGGTACAGCCCTCACCTTCCGCTGCTGGTTCACCCAAGGCTCGAGGTGTGTTGGCGCCGGCATGACGGAGACCACGGCTGGGAAAGTCCTAGGTGCATGGTCCCTGCACAGAGAAACACATGGTGTAGAGGGCATGGGAGTGGAAATACCACGCTGTGTGCTTACCTTGGATGTGTAGGCAGAGGCACACGATGTTTCCAGAGCAGTCTGTCGCTCCTGCAACTGGGCCTGCTTGTCGAGTAGGCCGCGGATCTGCTTCTCCACATCCTCCAGTTCCAGCCGCACCATGTGAAGCTTGAGCGAGTCCTCATCTGCATTCAAAACCAGAGAGATGGTAGACATATTTGTTTTTTTTAACAAGAACAGCAGTAAATGAGAAATACGGAACATAAACAAGGCTAGCGGTAGGTGATGCTAGTGGGCACGGCTAATCGCAAGCTAGTCACGGATGTTTGTACAAACAATCGTATTTAGCGCAATATAATGATTGTTTTATCCAAACTAGTGTCAGTTATACTTGTATAACGTAAAGTAAATAATTTTAAAGTATAGAGATGAGAAAAAATTTATGTATTAGCGTTAGCTTGAAGGACACTGCTTCCTGCTTGACGCTGCTTCCTGCTTGACACTGCTTCCTGTTTGACGCTGCTTCCTGCTTGACCATGTTGTTTCTGATGTTTCTGCAGGCTGACCAGTTTGCAGATATTCTTTGTACAAACTCTATTATCAGGTGAGTTTGATCAAATTGCAAGACAGTCAAAAAAGAGCTATTTGTTTAGTAAAAAAATATATATATATAATTATAATTAAAGTGGAAAAATGCAACTTTTCACAAAATATTACATTGAATTCCTACATTCAAACTAGATGGATCCCATAAAAATCCTGTAGTGTTACACCACGGCCAGCAGAGGGCACTGTGGCACGGCTCCTGACTGGTCACGTGACTTTGTTTTGGTTCGCTTAAAGCATTTAGTTTAAGTGTGTTTAATTTGGCCCAGGTGTCCATGGTTTTGGTTTTGATTAAGTTTACTATTTAAATTTTTTATAATACTGAGCACTTCGCTCAGTATTATAGTTTTTAAAGGTTAGATAGGTGATGTAGTTTGTATCGTTTGTTTCCATGCCTTGATTCATGATCTTGTTTAATGTCACGATTTCAGTTTCTCATTTTCCGGTGAAGACCGCGTTTTCTGGTTTCGTGTTTAATAAAGACTTTGATCTGCACCTGCATCCGCCTCCAGTCCCGATCCGTAACATGTAGAAGTGGTCCTACAGGATATTTATGTCTTGTCCTATGAAGGGATCAGGGATGATTCCAAAGTATGATAGAACATTTTATTAAAATCCTGTACTTAATAGGTTTCTTATTGGAATCCGTTTATAATTTTTGACAATAATTTATAGAGTTTACTTTTGACTATAATTTAGAGAAATTATAATATATTAGAAAAAGTGCATCAATACAATCCTTGCAGATTAAATGTTCTGCCCCAGTCTAGGGTAGGAACAGTAAGAGAAGTATGAAGTTTTAATTTGGAGCTGTATTGTAAAAAAAAAATTATTTGTTACAGCCACCAGTAACTTGCGTCAGGCTGGCCGTGTCCAAAATAATAAGCAAACATCCAGACTAACAACAGAAAGAGAAGCTGACTTTACAATACAAAAAAAGAACATAAACAAATGACAGCACAACACAGAAGAAACACCCACACCCAATAAAAATGGCAGCCAGGCCCTATACCCAGTGACTACACAATAGTGTAGAACAATATTTATACTGAATTTTATACAGTGCTGTGAAAAAGAATTTGCCCCATCCGGATTTCGTCTGTTTTTGTATATGTCTCATATAGAAAAATAGTTTTAGATGTTCAAAGGAAATACAGCATAAAACAAAGACAAGTTTTTATTATTTTTTTTATTGAAGTAAGAAAAGTTATTCAACACCTATCACCAATGTGAAAAATTAAGTCCCCCTTAAAATAAAAAAAATTTGTTGTGCCACCTTTAGCAGAAATAAATGCAACCAAATGCTTCCGAGATCAGACTTTCGCTTACTTCTAGAACCTACTCATTTGATTTGGATCATTGTCTTGCTGCATAATCCAGTTGTACTTGAGTTTCAAATTACACAATGAAGACTGGATATCCTTCTTTAGGATTTTCTGATAGAGAGCATAATTCATGTTTACCTCAATTATTGCAAGTTGCCCAGGCCCTGAAGCAGCAAAGCTTGACCCTAGGCATGGTGTTCTTTTTGTGGAATTCTGTGTTTGGTTTATGCCAGATGTAATGGGACCCCTGTCTTCCAAACAGTTCCACGTTTGACTCATCAGTTCACAGACCATTCTCCCAAAAGGTTTGAGGATCATAAAGATGTGTTTTGGCAAAATTCAGACAAGGCTTAATGTTCTTCTGGATTAGCAGTGGTTTTCACCTCGGCACTCTTCCATGGATGCCACTTTCTTATAGTGGAATCATGAACAGTGACCTTTATTGATGCAAGAGAGGTCTGTAGGTTCTTTATTGCTCTGCTCTTGGAGTAATTTTGGAAGGTTGGCCACTTCTGGGAAGTGTCACTTCTGTGCCAAGTTTTTCCATTTGGAAGTAATGGCTCTCAGAGCCTTTGAAATTGCTTTGTAACCCTTCCCAGACTGATGTACAGTATTTCAATCACATTCTTGTTCATCATTTCTGGACTTACTTTCAACCTTGGTATACTGTGGTGACTTGTTTAAAAAAGTCTTGATTTGATTGAACAGGGTATGCAGTAATCATGCCTATTTGTGTCATGTCTAGTTGAACCCTATTGTGAATGTAGTTCCATAGACTTAGTGTGTGTATATATATATATATATATATATATATATATATATATATATATAAGGCATCTCACAAAAGTGAGTACACCCATCACATTTTTGTAAATATGATTAATATCATTTCATGTGACAACACTCAAGAAATGACACTTTGCTACAATGTACAATGTAAAGTAGTGAGTGTACATCTTGAGTAGCAGTGTAAATTTGCTGTCCCCTCAAAATAACTCAACACACAGCCATTAATGTCTAAACTGCTGCCAACAAATGTGAGTACACCCCTAAGTGAAAATGTCCAAATTGGGCCCAATTATCCATTTTTACCTCCCTGGTGTCATGTGACTTGTTAGTGTTACAAGGTCTTAGGTGTGAATGGGGAGCAGGTGTGTTAAATTTGGAGTCATCGCTCTAACACTCCCTCATACTAGTCACTGGAAGTTCAACATGGCACCTCATGGCAAAGAACTCTCTGAGGATCTGAAAAAAAGAATTGTTGCTTTACATAAAGTTGGCCTAGGCTATAAGATGATTGCCAAGACCCTGACACTGAGCTGCAGCATGGTGGGCAAGACCATGCAGTGGTTTAACAGGACAGGTTCCACTCAAAACAGACCTTGCCATGATCAAAGAAGTTGAGTGCATGTGCTCAGCGTCATATCCAGAGGTTGTCTTTGGGAAATAGATGTATAAGTGCTGCCAGCATTGTTGCAGAGGTTGAAAGGGTGGAGGGTCAGTTTGTCAGTGCTCAGACCATGTGCGGCACACTGCATCAAATTGGTCTGCATGGCTGTCGTCCCAGAAGGAAGCCTCTTCTAAAGATGATGCACAAAAAAGCCGCAAACAGTTTGCTGAAGACAAGCAGACTAAGGACATGGATTACTGGAATCATGTCCAGTGGTCTGATGGGACCAAGATAAACTTATTTGGTTCAGATGGTGTCAAGCGTGTATGTACAAAGACAAGTGTGTCTTGCCTACAGTCAAGCATGGTGGTGGAAGTGTCAAGGTTTGGGGCTGCATGAGTGCTGCCGGTACTGGGGAGCCACAGTTAATTAAGGGAACCATGAATGTAAACATTTATTGTGACATACTGAAGCAGAGCATGATCAGTATACAGTATTCCAGCATGATAATGACCCCAAACACACCTCCAAGACGATCATTGCCTTGCTAAAGAAGCTGTGAGTGAAGGTGATGGACTGGCCATGCATGTGAGGCGTGTACTTACTTTCGTGAGATACTGTGTATATATATATATATATATATATATATATATATATATATATATATATATATATATATATATATATACACACACACACGCACACACACAAATACAATTCAAATAGCTGAAAAACTAGGGTCATATGAAACATGAATCATAATGTATACTGCTCAGATGCAGTGATGCCTTAAATATTGTCACGATGAGGGCAGGAGATAATATGTTATGATTCCAGAAGTATGGCACATCTGGACACGGACACACAGAAAACAGAGAAAGAGCAGTTGGTTCGGAACATGACAGAAACAACTATCTGAGCTGTTATAATAAATTAAACTTCTGACCAATAAGCATCAACCACTCTTCACCGTATATGGTGTTATAATTTGTGGCATAATGAAGCATAATCAGTGTCAGGTTTGAATGTACACTATGTAACATACTAAACTCTAAAGGACAGTTAGGATTTGTGTGGTGACAAATCTTATTTGAAGGGCCAAAGTTGAAATTGCAATCCGATCTCAGAGTCAGTAGAAAAATCCAGTAGTCAAAGCATAAGCAGACACAGTGTCATGACCCTGTCTGAAGTTGTAAACTACATCTGACATCACGCTCACCACATGACCTTGACGCAAGCACCTATCCCTGTTTACAGTCACCTTATTACTTTTGGAACGCACCTGTTTGCAATAACACTTCTCCGCATAAATAATCCAGCATCTCAGTGTTGTTTTGCAAAGTCTCACTCCTGCATTGAGCCTGTGAGACACACAGTTTGTGATACATTTTGTTACCATATATATATATATATATATATATATATATATATATATATATATATACACACACAGTGGCACGAAAACCCTTTGGAACCCTTTGGAATTTCATGTTTTCTGAATATATTTGTCATAAAAGGTGATCTGATCTTCATCTAAGTCAGAGGTATTGACAAATTTAATGTGTCTAAAATAATAAAATAATAACACAAAAAAGTCTGATCTTTCATGTCTTTATTGAGAACAACCAAACAAACCTCATAGTGCTTGCGAAAAAGTATATGAACCCTTGAGTTAATGACCTCAAAAAAGCTTTTATTTTTTGCACACCTGGAGTCTCGTTAGAAAATGAGTTTGGAGGTGTGGACTACAGCTTCTTTGACTGATAAAAATACCTCAAACTTTTGGAATTTGCTCTACACAAGAAGCACACGCTTATGTGAGCCAAGAATAGTTGACTTACATAAAGCTGGCAAGGGTCACAAAGTGATTTCAAAAACTTTAGAAATTCAACAGTCTACAGTTAGGCAAACATTCTATAAATGGAGACATTTTGGGACTGTTGCTATTCTACCAAGAAGTGGACACCTAGTCAAAATGACACCAAGATCACATCGAAGACTCATCAATGAGGTAAAGAAACAACCCCGAATGACAGCCAAAAATTTTAATGCATCATTGGAACTGTCTAACATCTCTGTTCATGAGTCTACAATACGCAAAACATTGAACAAGCAGGGTATCTATGACAGGACACCTTGAAGGAAGTCCCAAGGTCTGTGCAATAGACCCGCTGCCAAATTCAATGCCACCAAGAAGCAAGGCTTGCCCTCTGTCTGTCCCTAAAACTCAGACTATGGAGGATTACATAAAGGAAGCATTAGCTGCAGGTGTCATCTGTCCCTCTATATCACCGGCCGCCGGCAGATTATTCTTTGTGGAAAAGAAAGGTGGAGGTTTCCAGTCATGTATAGACTATAGGGGTTTGAACGGCTTCACGGTGAAATACTGCTATCCACTACCATTACTTCCATTGGCCTTAGAACAACTTAGACAACCTGAGATTTTTACAAAGATGGATCTCCGAAGTGCCTACAACTTGGTACATTTCAAAGAGGGAGATGTGTGGAAACATGCCTTTATCACTACTAGGGGGCACAATGAGTACTTAGCCATGCCTTATGGACTTGCCAATGCACCTTCAATGTTTCAATCCTTCATCAGTGAGATCTTCAGAGATCTTCTCCACAGTTGTTTGATTGCTTACATTGATGATATCCTCATTTACTCCAAAACCTGGGATGATCATGTTGAAAAAGTCAAGATAGTGCTCAGCCATGTGCTCAACCACCACCTCTATGTAAAAGCAGAAAAATGTGAGTTTCATACCACCACTATGACCTTCTTCGGATATCACATTAGACCCAAGGAAATTGAGATGGATTAGACCAAAGTCCAGGCAGTCACGGAACAGCCAGCCCCCACAACTATCAAGGAACTAGAGCAGTTTCTTGGGTTTGCAACTTTTTCAGGAAATTTTAAAAAACTCCCCCCTTTTTCCCCCCCCCTATTTTTTTTTTCTTTTAAAACTAATTTTTTTCTTTTTTTCTTTTTTTTTTTTTTTTTTTTTTTTCTTCCTCCTCCTTTTTTCAACACCCACCCCCTTCCCTCCCTTTTTTTTTTATTTTTATTTTTTTTTTTTTTTTCTCTTTTCTTTTTCTTTTTTCCTTTCTTCTTTTTCTTCTCTCCTCCTCCTCCCCTTTTCTTTTTTTCTCTCTCCCCCTTTTTCTTCTTCTTATTTAAACTTCTTTTTTTTTTGGCCTCTTAATCTTCCCTTCCCCCTTTTTCCTCTTTTTTTTTTTTTTTTTTTCTTTTTTTTCCTTTCTCCCCCCCTTTCTTCTTCCCTCTTTCTCTTTTTTCCCTTTTTTTTTCAAAAATCCTTTTTTTTTTTCCCTTTCTTTCCCCTTTTTTTCTCTTTTCTTTTCCTTTTTTCTTTTTTCCTTTTTCCCCTCCCCCTTCCCCCCTTCTCCCCCTTCCTTTCCTCCCCTTCCCCTTTCTCCTTTCCTTTTTTTTTTTTTTTTTTTTTTTTTTATTCTTTTTACCTTCCTCTATTAATTTCCCCCCCCCCCTTTTTTTCCTCTCCCCCCTTTCTTTTTTTTTCTCCCCTCTTTCTTTTTTTTCCCCCCTTTTTTCTCCTCCCCTCCTCTTTCTCCTCCCTCCTTCTCCTTTTCTCCTCTCTTTTTTTTTCTTTTCTTCTTTCCTCCCCCTTTCCCTTCTTTCCTTCCCTCTTTTTTTTTCTCCTTTTCCCTTTTTCTTTTTTTTTTTTTTTTTTTCTTTTTTTTTTTCTTTTCTCTTCCTTTTTCTTTTTTTTTTTTTTGTTTTTTTTTTTTTTTCCTCCTCTCCCTCCTTCTTTCTTTTTTCTCTCTTTTTTTTTTCTTTTTTTTCTTTTTTTTTTTTCCTTTTTTTTTTTTTTTTCTTTTTTTTTTTTTTTTTTTTTTTTTTTTTTTTTTTTTTTTTTCTTTTTTTCCTTCCTTCTTTTTTTTTTTTTTCCTTTTTCTTTTCTTTTTTTTTTTCTTTTTCTTTTTTTCTTTTTTTTTTTTTTTTTTTTTTTTTTTTTTTTTCCCTTTTTCTCCCTCTCTCCCCCTCCTCCTCTCTTTTCTTCCCCTCCCCCCCCTTTCTTCTCCCCCCCCCCCCCTCCTTCCCTCCCCCTCTCCCCCTCCCCTTCTTTCCTTCCTTTTTTCCTTTTTCCCCTTTTTTTTTTCTTTCCCCTCCTTTCCCCTTTCTTTCCCCCTCCTTCTCCTCCCCCCTCTTCTTCTTCTTTCTTCTCTCCCTCCTTTTTTTTTTTCCTCTTTCTCTTCTCTCTTCTTTTCTCTTTTTCTCTTTTTTTCTTTTTTTCTCTTTTTTTTCTTCCTCCCCCCCTTTCTTTTTCTCTCCTCCCTCCCTCCCTTCTTTCTTCTCCCCTTTTCTCCTCTTTTTTTTTCCTCCCTCCTCTCCCCCTCTTCCTCCTCCTCTTTTTCCCTTCTCCCCCTTCTTCTTCTCCTTTTCTCCCCCCCCCCCCCCCCCCCCCCCCCCCCTTGGGTTTCACCTACAAGACCTTGTGTGGAACAGCACCCTTCTACCTCAACTCTCTCCTGAAGGCTTATGTTCCCTCATGCAATCGATTAGTGACCGACAGGGATTCAAAGAACCACAACCCTGGTGTGTAACTCTTTCTGGTGTGCCACTCATCTCAAGGATGTGGCTACTTATGTAAATGCCTACTATGTCTGTGCACAAGACAGAACTTCCAGTCAACTCCCAGCAGGGCTGCTGGAATCTCTGCCTATTTCTCAAGGCCCTTGGTCAAACCTAAAAAATTGACTTTCTCGCCAATCTCCCCAATTCCAATGATTTCCCTGCCATCTGTGTCATAGTGGACCAAGCATGTTGTCTGCTCCCCATGAAAGGTGTTCTCACAGCTATGGGAACTGCAGAGGCCCTATCCAACCAGGCTTTCTGGGTATATGGACGATATTGTGACTGACTGGGGACTGCAGTTTATGTCACGGGTATGGAGTGCTTTTTGTCACCTCTGACTATCACCCTCAGGCTAACAGTCAGGTGGAGAGTGTAAACCAGGAAATTGGATGCTACTTATGCTCCTATTGTAGTCATGAACAGCACCAATGAAGCACCTTACTGCCATGGGCTGAGTATGTACAGAACTCCCTTACTCATTCACAGGACTAAGCACATTTCAATGTGTTCTGGAATACCAACCCCTTCTTTTCCCTTGGTCCGGAGAACCCTCAGAGGTGCCGTCAATGGATGACTGGATGAGGATGGAGTGAGAGGGTGTGGAGCAATGAGCCATCAGGAGACAGAAGATTCAAGCAGACTGCCGGAGGCATCTCCATCCTGACTACCAGATGGTATGGCTCTCTATGAGGGATCTACTGTACGTCTGAGACTGCCGAGCAGGAAGCTCAGTCCACGGTATATAGGTCCTTTTAATATACTAAGACAAATAAACCCATTGACCTATAGACTAGTGCTTCCTGCTGATTATCATGTCTCTCTTTGCTTCCATGTATCCCTGCTTAAACCTGCACATCCTGCACCGGAGCCGTTAACCACTGACTCAGCTCCACCTCTGCCAGTGGATTCAATGGATCTGCTTCCTATCTCGTTTGGGAGATCCTAGACTCCCATAGAAGGGCAAATTGATTTCAGTTCTTGGTAGACTGGGATGGTTATGGCCCTGAGGAGAGATTCTGGGTAGCAGCCTCAGACACCCTGGACCCCTCGCTCAACAGGGACTCCCACCGCGATCATCCAGACTGACCAGCACCTCGACTAAGGGAATGACCCAGGAGGAGAGCACCTGGAGGTGTTCCTAGAGGTGGGAATCTCCAACACCTCAGCCCATGAACAGTTCCTCCCTCCACCAGAGGGAGCCGTTGCCTTAGTTTTAGTAGCATTCCTGTTTGTAGCTTTATAAGCTATGCGTGTCATACTACCCATTGCAAAGTGTTGCAGTATTATTCTGCCTTATGAAGCTGTTGCCATTTTCTTTGTTTCCTTATTTCTCAAACTTCTGCCTGTGTATTTGGATATTCCCATGGATTTTTTTCGCTACTAGTCTGCCTCTCTGTGGTTGATACCATGCAGAAACATCATAAACAACATGGGGAGGGGAGCAGCAGAGAAGGTAATGCTGTTGTAATGGGTACTGATCGGAAAATAAATTAGAGTCTACAAAAAGTACCTATGTAATTTCTGATATGCTATGTTCGAAAAAGCATACCACCAAATATATATGGCCATATATATTACGTTATTTTCTTGACACAGATTAAGATGTTTACAGAATGGTTTCTTAATGTTATTATACTATTATATATATATATATATATACGCACACACACACACACACACACACACATACACACACAGTATATGGTAAAGACTCAAATAAACACCATGCATTAGTACTCTGCCCTCTCATGTGAGACAAAATTTCAGTCACTATTATGGGGTGATTTCGAATTCAATCTTTGTAAGACACTGTCGAGGCTTACAGCAGAAGCAGATACAAAAAGCTGAATAATACCCACATCCATATTTTATGTGGAATAGTGACTTATTTGTAAAATTATATTATTTATTACAGATAAAAAATTCCCTCAGTGGTGATGAGAGCATTCACTGAAGTGATTTTATACTGATGAATTGAGCAGCCTTGTCATGTGGCCAGTACAAATGGCAGAGAGGCTGAGAATAGAGAGACCTTACATCTTGCTTTGATAAGAATGTGCTGATTGCATCTAAATGTAGTACAACATTTCCTGCATGATGAATCAATGCCATCATGCAAACCTTTGCAAAAATTAGCTAGATGCAAAATAGGCTCCATTTAATTTGCTGTGACAGTGTCTGTTAGTGCCTACACCTTGACCAATTAAAACAGCAAATGAGTACAACCATCATTTATGCACAGGGTTCTGGGAGTACAATCTTTTTTTTCAGTCCAGGAACGTTCATGGTCAGGCAAGATGGCTTTTTTGAGTCGATTATCGCTGAAGTGGCTTTTGAAGACCTAGACATTTGTTTCACTCCAATGATTTTCAGTCATTTCTTCAGAAGGCATTCTACTTCAACTCTCCTGTGGGACTGTTTCACAGAAAAGAAGTGAAACTCCTTTGTATCTGTTGCTCTCTCCATCTGTCTCCTTTCCTTTCTCAGTCTACAGTATCTATGCTAGTCGAGTGACGCATGAATGAAGTGTAGAAGGAGTTTACAAAATAAGATCTCAGTGTCAGGGGCTGGTTTGCTATCACGTTTCTTGTTTTCAGTTTTGTGTGGGAAGGTGAAGGATTTGTCCAGGGTTGTTTGTAATGAAATCCCCTCATGGTGAGAGCTTGCTAAAGTCTGTGTGATAAATCATATTACGGACAGTTTGCAAAATTGATGATGATTTCTTAGTTTCAGATAAAAGTTACATAGGCTTGAGTCATTAGCATCTGCATCTATTTAGCACTGTCATTCTGCCAAGCACAAATGAGATTCACTGTTTCGCCTGTCTTGCAAATATAATCTGGTATCCTAATGTACATATTTCATCTACACAAATTCATGTTTTGTTTTAAGATGATACATCTTAAGTGGTTTTATTGTCCTACAATATGACAAGTTTTGTCAAAATTACAAGTAATCTGTCAACTTGTTACAATCAAGGGCTTTATAACAATACAGGAATGTGAAATTCATTCATGTATTCTTATAAAACCCATTCAACTATTATGGTAACAAGTTACTTACATACAGTATAATGTTCATTGGCCTACCTAACACCAACATAAGTCCTTCCTAACTAATATGAACTTATGCAGTGCATCTGGAAAGTATTCACGGGGCTATACTTTTCCCACATTTTATGTTACAGCCTTATTCCAAAATGGATTAAATTCATTATTTTCCCCAAAATTCTACAAACAACACCCCATAATGTCAATATTAAAGAAGTTTGTTTGAAATCTTTGCAAATTTATTAAAAATAAAAAACAAAAAAGCACATTTACATAAGTGTTCACAGCCTTTGCTATGACCCTCAAAATTGAGCTCAGGTGCATCCTATTTCCACTTATCATCCTTGAGATGTTTCTACAACTTGATTGCAGTATACCTGTGGTAAATTCAGTTAATTGGACATGATTTGGAAAGGCACACACCTGTCTATATAAGGTCCCAGAGTTAACAATGCATGTCAGAGCACAAACCAAGCCATGAAGTCCGAGGATTTGTCTGGAGACCTCAGAGACAGGATTGTATTGAGGCACTGATCTGGGGAAAGGTACAGAAACATTTCTGCTGCATTGAAGGTCCCAATGAGCACAGTGGCCTCTATCATCCATAAATGGAAGAAGTCTGGAACCAGCAGGACTCTTCCTAGAGCTGGCTGCCCAACCAAACTGAGCGATCGGGGAAGAATGGCCTTAGTTGTGGAGGTGACCACAAACCTGATGGTCACTCTGACAGAGCTCCAGCGTGTCTCTGTGGAGAGAGGAGAACCTTCCAGAAGAACAACCATCTCTGCAGAACTCAATCAATCAGGCCTGAATGGTAGAGTGGCCAGATGGAAGCCACACCTCAGTAAGAGGAACATGACAGCCCACCTGGAGTTTCCCAAAAGGCACCTGAAGGACTCTCAGACCAAAAATTGAACAAAGATTGAGCTCTTTGGCCTGAATGAAAAACGTCATGTATGGAGGAAACCAGGCACCACTCATCAACTGGCCAATACCATCCCTACAGTGAAGCATGGTCGTGGCAACATCATGCTGTGGGGATGTTTTTCAGCGGCAGGAACTGGGTGACTAGTCAGGATTGAGGAAAAGATAAATGCAGCGACATCCTTGATGAAAACCTGCTCTAGACCGCTCTGAACCTCAGACTGGAACGAAGGTTCATCTTCCAACAGGACAACGACCCTAAGCACACAGCCAAGATAACAAAGGAGTGGCTACAGAACAACTCTGTGAATGTCTTTGAGTGGCCCAGCCAGTCTTTGAGTGGCCCACACTTGAACCAGATTGAACATCTCTGGAGAGATCTGAAAATGGTTGTGCACCGACACTCCCCATCCAACATGATGGAGCTTGAGAGGTCGTGCAAAAAAGAATAGGAGAAACTGCCCAAAAATAGGTGTGCCAAGCTTGTAACATCATTCTCAAAAAGATTTGCGGCTGTAATTGGTGCCAAGGGTGCTTCAGCAAAGTATTGAGCAAAGGCTGTGAATGCTTATGTACATGTGATTTTTTTTTATTACTATTTTTTAAATAAATTTGCAAAGATTTCAAACAAACTTCTTTCATTTTGTCAGTATGGGGTATTGTTTGATAATTTTGAGGAAAATAATAAATTAATAAATTTTGGAATAAGGCTGTAACGTAACAAAATGTGGGAAAAGTGAAGCGCTGTGAATTCTTTTCGGGTGCTCTGTATAAATATTTATGAAAGCTGTCATAAAGACTGCTTTCATTATTGTAATGTCATTTTGAGACAACACCTGAAGTTTTTTTGACATATAGTTATGTTGTTATGACACTTTCCAAGCTGACATACAGTATGATAGAACTTCTTTATCAGAGGCACATAATGAACAAATATACATATACTTCTCTTATATTGTGGTGCTAAGACAATGTCATACATTTGAATAAAATCTTAATTTAATTTATCTTCAGTAACCACAGTATCACAGGCATTGCAGGACACCTTGAAAACACACACACACACACACACATATATATATATATATATATATATATATATATATATATATATATATATATATATATATATATATATATATATATATATATATATATATATATATATATATATATATATATATATACAAAAAAAAAAAACAAACAACACTCCTATGGATGATTTATTTTAGCCAATCCACCTCCACTTTTAGGAGGTGAGAGGAAACCCGAGAACACAGAGGAAATTCATGAGACATAGATTTAGGAAACTCTGCAGAGACAGTAACTGAAGCCCAGGCTCACACTAGGGATCTTGCAGCTGTGAAAAGGAAATGCTGACTTAGCAGCAACAATAGACTTTTTGGAGTTTTCATATTCTGTTGATATGCTTGCCACTCCAATCAAACATGGATGCCAATCTAAATTTTCACACACTGCCTACAGCAGTACAGTTCATTAAAAAGAACACAGCTTGGCATTGGACTTCCACTTCACAGACTGCTTAGACACCCTATAAAAAAATCTGCACTCCCTCACCAACTTTTGTTCAGACTGCCAAATGTGTCTGACCTGTATTGCATCTGCAATTGCAGTGGGAGTGGTCTTCATCCAGATATTGTTTATGGCTTTTGTGTGCTCAGTCCAAAAACAAAAGCACTCTGTAGGAGAATGAAAGCCATTCACATGCATCTAGGCTTGTGAAGGGTGGCACAGTTATAAAGATAATAGTTCTTCATCCTGATAACAGTTCATCATCTTTAAATCTCAGACAAAGGACACAAGCCTCTGCGCCTCCACAGGTGATAAGACATGACTATAACAGCATGATTTACAGCCACATTTCACTCCAGACATTGATCCCACCTGCATAGAGAGTGAAGAAACCTTAGTTCACCTCAGTACCTTTATTTACCATATTGAGCAGCACAATAGCTTGAATCATTCTCACATGTGAAACATATGAACTGGCATGCTGAAAGAATGCAAACACATTAAAGCATCAGGAGGTTTGTACTGGCCATAGCACATGAGGTACAGAGCCAAGCCACCAACCATCAAGGTGTGTGCAAAAATTTGGTCACACCTCACTAAATTACATATTATGTTGATTTTTAAAGGTAAACGTAGTAAACATCCTCTGCAGCAAATTATTTAAAACGTTTTTTTTTTCTGCAAATAGAACCATGCTAAACAATTAGCAAGGTGTTTTCATCAAATGCTAGTTTGTGAAGTTTTCTTTCAATGAACATTCCATAGTTGTTATCAGGTGACAATTCCTAATGACCACTCTTGACCTGAGAAAAGGGTCCTAATGAGTCAGTTAAACTGGAAGGATCTCCAGGCTTTTTAACATAACATAACATAATTACTATTTTTATAATTTATGTTTAAGGGTAATCAAATTTAAAGTAACTGTGTAAACTGCTGGAAAATGGAAAATGCTTGCGGTAGAGGGTTTGTTTCCCTGTCTTCACTCCAAATATCAACAAAATATGCCAACATCTTTGCATACAACTGTAGACACAAGACACCTTGCCAGGTCAGTTGTCAGTTGAGACCAGCAATGTATCATTTGACTGATGGGTCTCGTTGGCATGCCAGCTGTCTTCAGCTGGTCCCCATGCTCATTAGAACACCCGATGTTGACAGTATATCTGTCCCACAAATACCTGCTACAGTCACACTGCAGAGCCAAGCTGAGGAGCATGACACTGATTCATCTGAGGTACCACTCCTCCTGTCGCTTTAGAGACCTGGCCTGACTCACCCTGGGTGTTTTCAGGACTTTGACACATCCTTTCACACTTAAGGGCAGAACAGTTTCTGTACAGCTGCATTGATGTTATGTGACAACCTTTGCTAAATGTAACCATCAGTTTGGCACTTAAAAACCCACCATTCAGTTGAAACGTACATGTACTATATGATAGCTATTGATTGTGTTTTTTTTTTCTTTAGTTTCTTTTGTTTTATAATTGTTGATTTCCTTTTTGCTTGGTAGACGTTTTTTCAAATTATAATGAGGTGCTTCCTCTTTAAGGCATACTATTTACTGAATACTATGAACTAAGTTCACCACCAAGTTCTCATAAATGTGTAAGAACATTTATCACCTTCAAGTATGAAGTAAAGGATGCACGGTGGCTTAGTGGTTAGCATGTTCACCTCACACCTCCAGGGTTGGAGATTTGATTCCTGCCACAGTTCAGAGTTTACATGTCCTCCCCGTGCTGTGGGGGTTTCCTCCAGTTTCCTCCCCTGTCTAAAGACATGCATGGTAGGCTGATTGGCATATCCAAAGTGTCCATAGTGAATGAATGGGTGTGTGAATGTGTGTGTGATAGTGCTCTATGATGGATTGGCACCAAGCATGTACCCTGCCTTGTGTCCCATGCTCCCTGGTATAGGCTATAGAAAATGGATGGATGGATGGATGAAGGGATTAGTAGGTGTACAGACTGGCTTTGTATAGTCAGTGTAGCAAGTAAGCAAGTAATATATGCTGTAGGTACCAGCAAAAAGTGTGCTGCACAGCTGCTTGTTAACCTACACATGGTGCCTTGCTATAATGATAATGAAACACCCATAAATTTGTTGAACCTATTGACTGAGGAGAGGTGTTTTCAGCTACAAAACAGAATGGCAAATCTTGACTGTACAGCGTACACCACATATAAAAATTAATAAATAAATAAATACAACAGAACAGTGCTGGAAACTAAATTGGACATATTACATCAATTTTGTCTCGAGTTAGGTAAAGCAAATAAGGAGACAAAGTCACTGAACTGGAAATTAAAGTGTGACTGCATGAGGATGTTCTATCCTTGCTGTTCTATGCAAATGTCTGCATTGTTTTTTACATGTGTCCTCACAGGCTCAAGTCTTCCAATGAGTTAAAAAAAAATGAAGTACTCTGTTTTTATAGGTTTATTCAGTATTTGGGACATATGGTGCCTATCTGACATTCACTTTGCCCCTTTTAAAAGTTTTGAATTTGTTTGATGTATTTTATGCTACTTAGCTGACTGCTACCAATTTAACATGCTAGAATTTTGAAGACTAGGTTCAATAAATACATGTGTTAAAACAATAAAAAAAACAAAAACAAAAAAAGTTTGGTCCACACAGTGTCAGGAAATAGAGTCTGAGACAGATGCAGCTGCAGTTCAGCTTATTTAATAAGAATAGAAGAAGAAGCCTTTATTTGTCTCATATACATTACATCCATCCATCCATCTTCAACCACTTACTCCTTCTTCAGGGTCATGGGGAACCTGGAGCCTATACCAGGAATCATCGGACACAAGGCGGGGTACACCCTGGACAGGGTTCATATACATTACAGCACAGTGAAATTATTTTCTTTGCATATCCCAGCTTGTTATGAGGTTACGGCACCCCTGGAGCAAAGACGGTTAAGGGCCTTGCTCAGGGGCCGAACAGTGGCAATAAGCAGAAAAATCAAAACAGCAGGGTCAAAAAATGTAAATGTAAAATGTAAAAAAACAAAAAACAACAACAAGGCAGAGAATCAAAAACCAGAATATTTAACAGCATACAAAATATAAACTTGGTAAACTCAGATGAACATGGACACACTGAGCATTTACTTCAGATGCACATGGACAAACTGAGCATTACTATTTTCTGTTAATGAGAGTTTATTTTGTGAGTATGTCTGTTTGTGTATGATTGGGAGGAGGTGTGTGTGATCAGAAGTCAGGTGATTGGGTCGGTTAGCGGCGGTTGATTTTGGCGTGCGTAGTCTGGGGCGGCCATGTTTATAGGTCGTGTTATGAGAATTGGAGTTCATGGATTGAGTGGACCTGACACATAGAATGCTGTTGTGTTAATTGTGTGAAGTCTTGAAAAAGGGAACTTAAAGAATAATGCTTGCTAGCAACTGTAAATCCATTAGCAAAATTCATCACTACTACACTGTTCCAATGTCAGCTGAAGGTTCATATCTTGCCTTGTGACGACAGAGATAAGACAAAGTGTCAATGACCATATGGTTCTGTTTCATTATCATATGAAGGGATATCAGGAACAATTTCACCATAGCAGATGCTGATATCATTCTATTCCTTTATACTCTTTGTTCTTTACTTTAACTATGGTAACTATGGTTTACTAAAACTACTTCTGATTAGGACAATTTTATAGCAAAGTTTTTAGCTTGCAGGTTGTTATAAAACTAATGTAAAAAAGTTCTATCAATGGAGTGCGTCCACTGTGTGTGTGTGTATGTGTGTGTGTGTATATATATATATATATATATATATAGAGAGAGAGAGAGAGAGAGAGAGAGAGAGAGAGAGATAGTCGCGACGGACTGACACTCGGCGCGAGGGTAAAGAGAATCGCTCCTTTCCCAACTGCCATACCGGCACGAAGCAGGCAGCCCCGCGGTGGGCCTTGCGTCAACCGGAAAGGACGCCATGCCGGGGAGGACCCACCGATGCCGTACCGTCCGGGGATTGGAGGATCGGACGGAAGAATTCCACCACTCGCGACCCGGATGGTGGAAATAAAAGGACGCCCTTCCTCCCCGGGAAAGTTGAGTACCGACATACCGAAACGGCACCGACACGGAAGAGGACCGCGCCGGCCGAGACGACGCGCAGCGCTGAGGGACTGCCCGAGAACCCCGAGGCTTTTTCCGGGATTCCCCCGACACGCCCCCGCGAGCGTCACGGCGCCAGCCCGGCCCCGCAGACCTACACACACGCCCCCCGGACCTACACTCTACCAAAACAAGAATAAAGCCTGAGTTTTTTTTGCTCTACTTCCACTTCCGTGTCTCTGTGCATCGCCCATCCCGCTACTAACTAACTAACTAACTAACTATATATCCATCTATCCATCTATCCATCTATCTATCTATCTATCTATCTATCTATTATCTATCTATCAAAAAAGATAGCACCTATAAACTGTTGTTTCCTTACCAGCCTCTCATTCATCTTGCTCAGACCCTCTCTTTTGAAGTCAGTATGACAAGATACAGTTTTTTTGTCCTGAAGACTTTCAGATGGTAAACTGAGCATTCCAAAGTGCTGACACCGGAGACTCCTTCCATAAATGTTAAACAAATGTGTCCTTATAGAAAGCTCCACCATATCCATGAGATGTTTTTTGTTGTTGTTGTGAAATAATAATTTTTAACAAATATTTTTTATTAGATTATGTGCAGAGACTGCTATACAAGTCTCTGAGAATGAGTTCTTACTTCAAAAACTATAACTAATTAGAACAGGTGCATTAATATAAACAACTGTAAAACTGAAGAATTAAAGCTGCTTAATCAACACCTAAATCAAAACCTTCTAACCAATCAGAATTAAAAATTAAGTACTTTTGTAGATGTGTAATTCCTTTCTAATTAATTTTATGCCTGAACAGTTTTTATTTATTTATTTATTTATTATGAACTTATCAATGTTATTCAAGACTGACTGCCAGAAGAATCCCACCAGAAGAGTTATTACTGTACATTTGTATGGTTTAGCAAGATTTGTCAAAGTCTGTTTTATGACGAGAAAAAATACTGTACACCCATATAGGCATACCATGGTGTTAAACAGTCAAAATAAGGAGATTTGCATGTCTGTGATGGGAAGATGTCAGGAAACATGCCCATAATGATGGCCAGTAGTCATACACCCTCATATACACTGCCTCTCAAAACATTTCTTCTAGGTAACATTTGATTCTCAAGGATTTATACACCTATAAATATCAACAGTGTGCATGAGATATCTAGATACATGGTAGGCTGGGATTTTTAAAGAAGTGGTCTGTGTAGTCACATGACCTTAAGCAAGTTAGACCTTAGACAAGAATCCAAGGAGCAAGAGTGGATGACTCTCCATAAACCTCTGAGAAGTCCTAAAATAGGCATAGCATACCATCTCTGAGTAATACCTGAAAATAATAGAGCCACATGACTCTGACTTTCTTGCAATTTTGCAAGTTAAATATTTTTTGTAACATATCTTAGAAATTATATTATTATTACAGTGCTAAAAACACTGTTTGTGTCAGTGTAATCAGAATGTGCCAGAAATACAACAGAGCATAATTTTGAAGTACTCACTTTGTTCAATTTTGCAACCTGCCACACTTCATCACATCATCAGCATTACACGACTGACACACAAAAAAACGTGCTGAACAACAAAACAAGTTGTCGTAACATGTTCTGTTCTACAACAGTGTCATGAGACAACCTAGTGTCACCAAATATCTGTCACCTGAGATAGGTGTTATGTAAACTTGACAACAATCTTGACAAAGGCAGCCTTTATGACCGCTGATAGACCTATTGGAATAATTATTTATAAATGTTTAGGTAGGATTGTGTATGCTGCCCTTTTGAGTCACATAACATAAAAGGGTTCACCTTGTTGTCAGGATAGTTCAAATCTTGATGATGCCACAGTCAACTGTGTCAGGAAGACAAGGGAGCAAAATTAGGTGGTGGGAGGGTTGGCATACTCTCAGGTCAAGTCAAGTGGGTTTTTACTGCCATGCAGTGTGCAGGGGTACTGAGTTCTACTTGAGACTAACCCAGATAAATGGTGGGAGGCAGCAAGGTGCTGAGTAATCTGACTGCCTAAGGGAAGAAACTGTTGCGGAGTCTGCTGGTAGTGGCACAGATGCTCCTGTGGGGGAAGTGGGCCGCAATACTCACCTTCTGTGCTTCCCTTGCACTAGTGCTGGTCCAGGCTCCACTCGGGGATGCCCGGGCAAACTTGACACATTGGGGATGGAGCTAGCTGAATGCCACCATATGTTAAGCTCACTCAGCAGGTCTGCTTGCTAAGCCTGCAACACTGATATTGTTTGCAGTGACCCACAAGCAAGACCCGCTGCTGCATTGGCCTTGCCCACCAACCCGAGTTGGCCTTACATGGCTAGGATGGCAAAGCTAGCCCCCCTAAATTACCTGCCACAGATGGAGAGAAGTAACTCGCAAGCCTTGACCTTTGGCATGTGCCGTGCCATGTATTCCCCACTAATCCGACATTGTGGGGTTATAAATACAGCTAGTGTATGGTTTTCCCCAGAAGTGTGATTTTTCATCATGCACTTCTGGATAAAAGGGGAGTTTTCTGCAGTGTGAATGAGATTTATTTTCACTGGGGAGAAAATATCATCCAGCCTGCTACGAGCCACGTCCTCTTCCCCGGCCATGTCTAGATTTTGTTTTTCAACTGCCTTAGTAATCACTTCAAGCAGCTGTTTATACGCTTGAGAGCTGCTCTCCATTTTAGGTGCAATAGCACCCCCTTCTGACTCCTTGAAGTCAGAGAGGTTTTTATTTTGGCTTTAAATAGTGGAAGGAAGAGTCGCGATGCAAGCTCCAAACTCCGGCGGAGAGACGGACCTGGAAGACAGAGCAAGAGTGTCACGACTCGTGACGTAAGGGAAGATAGGGCGAATGCAAGTGCAGTTTGAACGAGAGTTTTATTTAAAGAGAGAGAAGCAGACAAACCCCAATCATAATCCGTAAACCTAATCCAAAGTATGCAAGAGGTCCGGCGATCGGCAAACAGGCATAAACTTGGGCAAGGCATGGTCAAGGAAAACAGGGTTGATAAACAAAACGTGAAACATGAACAAGAGCGAGGGACTGGGGAGAAACCAGCGAACTAAACCAACTAACCTAAACATTAAACATGACATGAGCTATGACTATGACTTTAAACATGAAACATGGAACTATGAACTGTGACTATAACTATGACTAGTGCATTAAACTTATCTAATATTCTGTGTTGAGTGTTGGGAGGCACATGGAATATATGCTGGCATGATCAGCCTTGTAACCGCTAACAGCTGAGGGCAATACAGACACACGTGACACCTCAACCAATAACAGGACGGGGAGGAGACATGACATAAACAATAACAAATGCACGTGTCGAAATGTCACTGCTCTCCACAACGGAGAAGCAGGTGCTCGCGCACCTGCTCGTGCATGCACGCTCACATGTTCCACTGCACGCAGCACAAAGGGGGACTCATGACAAAGAGATAGAGCAGCGCTCATCTCTGGCTCCACTTTCAGACCAATTTGAGATCCCCAGGACCTGAGACGGCTGGCTGCTGGCAGTGGAAGGCCCAGATACGTGAGGCTCTGAAACCTAGCTCCCTTCAAGAGAAGAGAACGAGCCATGAGTGGAGCTGCCTAATTGTAAGGCATTCACAATGCACAAAGTCAGACCTCTCTAGGGTGCCCTGGCATGCTCCAACCCTAGACACTTCACACAGAAAGTGTGTCTGTCACCCCCATTATGAAATGGGAGCAAGGTGTGACACTCTTCCAGAATTCTCTGTCACTCATATTTTTATTTCTTTTTTTTAAACAGAAAAGAAATGAAAAGTCTTTTTGTGGGCATTACAAAACAGTAAAGCTGACAGCATGATTCACAGATGCCATTTTTATATCATACAACACATTTAGTAACCTGATCATGGCAGGCATATAAATAGACATTATTACTCAAGCTTCAGATACTGGTCATGCGTGAGGGCGCATCCCACAGCGTGAAACCCAGGCAACGTCGAGTTCTCTTTGAACAGGAAATACATATGTTCAAGATTTTTTTTTTGTTGGAACTTGCAAGAGAAAGATAGTGGAAGGGAAGTTTATTTTTTTGAAGAAAAATGCAATAGATGGTAAATAGCATGAGACTAACAAGTGATGGAGATGAATGTAAACTCAACTCAGCTCAGATCTGCCCTCTTGCCTTATTACTGCCGCCCTTGTCCGCCCTCTGTGGGCACATTAACTTATCTCATGATCAGCTTATTATTTTACTGAGCCCAAAGAATTGCTGTTCTATTATTGTGACTTTCAAAAGTCTTTTGATGGTTTTTGCAAAATGCAGACAGAATATCAAGCACTACAGTATATAAATGTATGATTGTATTCTCTGTTTATGCTGCACAAAGTGATTGTTAGACTGAATACCAACAAACAATATTTAATATTCATACTTACAGAAAATGTCACATGAAATCCATGTGTGAATAATCACATAGTCACATGTGAGAATCAAAGAAACGTTTTTGTTACACATGTTGAAATTTTTTGCATGTTAATTTGTCAAATGTAATCCCATATTGTTCACATTATACTCGCATGATTCATCATAATTTGTCATATGTAGTGCATATGTTTTTATTTTTGCATGTGGTTTTTTAAAAACATGATTAATTTATTTTCATATTAAATTCCATATTATTCACAAGCAATTCCAGAGCATTTTATTAAGGGAAACATATCTTGTAAATATACAGAATCCCATCTGTATTTCACTAGTTGACTTACTGATATGATGTTATAAAATCATCTTTTAGCTTTAATAACAATTGATATCTTTGCTCTCTCACCTCACCGCCTTCACCCGAACACCCCCAACACCACATTAATGAATGTCTTGAATTGTGACTAGAGTAGACTCTTGATTTCACAGTTCTGTCAGGCCCTGTTACTGCATTTCGAATAATTGTCTAGCACACCTCAGCCCCTGCTCCATAAATTTTAGCTGTAGAGCGACAGCTCTCCACACTCGACAGCAATTAAATAAACGGAGGGAAAGCTGGAACAAAGCCAGATTCTGGATCTGTTTGCATCCAACACTGTCACACAGACCAACCTATACAGTCACGGTAACTTTAGCATGAGGAGCCATACAAGCAGACAGATACAAAGTAGTATCAGTAAAGGCAATCATCAAAAACACAGTCCAGTGGCCTTTAAATGATAGATGATATATGACTCAATGTCATGAAGTCCCTGCACTTAACTTCGTATAATTTGCGAAAAAGAGTTTAAAACCTCTAGATTTAAAATGTCTGTTAGAAATTATACACACACTCACCATCCACTTTAATAGGAACACCCGTATACCTGCTCATTTATGAGTGAACTGCCTCTAAGCTCTGAGATGCATTTCTGCTCACCATAATTATAAAGAGTGTTTATTTCAGTTACTATAGACTTCCTGTCAGATCAAACTAGTTTGGTCATTCTCCTCTGATCTCTCTCATCAACAAGGTGGTTCAGCCTGCAGACCCTCCACACACAGGGTAAAACCCCCCATGCCACAAACAAAGTAAGAAAGATCACATTTATTTTTCCATTCTGATATTTGATGTGAACTTTAACTAAAGCTCTTGGCCTGTATCTGCATGATTTGTATGCATTGTGCTGCTGCCACATTATTGGCTGATTAGACACCTGCATGAATGTGTTCCTAATAAAGTGGATAGCAAGTGTATATTTTTTCCAGTAATAAAGTACAACAGCAAAATAAAGGGACAGCATATGCATACATTTCAAGCATTTTGGGATTGTACCTAAGTGTTCTTAAGTTACTGTAAGGGATCTTATTTGAAGTTGTCTTAGTTTGTACTTGGAATTGCTTTGATAGAAAAAAAAAAACTTCAAATTTGGAGTTCTACATACAGTATCTCAAAAAGTGAGTACACCCTTCACATTTTTGTAAATGTTTGATTATATATTTTTTTCTTTGCTACAATGTAAAGTAGTGAGTGCACATCTTGTTAAACAGTGTAAATTTGCTGTTCCGTCAAAATAACTGAACACACAGCCATTAATGTCTAAACCGCTGGCAACAAAAGTGAGTACATGCTTAAGTTTAAATGTCCAAATTGAGCCCAAAGTGTCAATATTTTCTGTGGCTACCATTATTTTCTAGTGCTGCCTTAACCCACTTGGGCATGGAGTTCACCAGAGATTCAGAGGTTGGAGCTTCACTTCCGGCTTCACTGGAGTCCTCTTTCACTCCTCCATGATGACATCATGGAGCTGGTGGATGTTCGAGACCTTGTGCACCCCCACCTTCCATTTGAGGATGCCCCACAGATGCTCAATAGGGTTTAGGTCTGGAGACATGCTTGGCCAGTCCATCACCTTCATCCTCAACTTCTTTAGCAAGGCAGTGGTCATCTTGGAGGTGTGTTTGGGGTCGTTATCATTCTGGAATACTGAATACTGATCAAGCCCTGCTTCAGTATGTCACAGTATATGTTGGGATTCATGATTCCCTCAATGAATAGATGTATGAGTGCTGCCAGCATTGCTGCAGAGGTTGAAGGGGTGGGAGATCAGCCTGTCAGTGCTCAGACCATACGCTGCACACTGCATCAAATTGGTCTGCATGGCTGTCGTCCCAATAGGAATCCTCTTCTAAAGATGATGCACAAGAAAACCCTCAAACAGTTTGCTGAAGCTGAGGGTGAAGGTGATGGACTAAACCCTATTGAGCATCTGTGGAGCATCCTCAAACGGAAGGTGGAGGAGCACAAGGTCTTGAACAGCTCTGGTGAACTCCATGACCAATAGGGTTAAGGCAGTGCTGGAAAATAATGGTGGCCACACAAAATATTGGCACTTTGGGCCCAATTTGGACATTTTCATTTAGGGGTGTATTAATTTTTGTTGATAGTGGTTTAGTCATTAATGGCTGTGTGTTGAGTTATTTTGAGGGGACAGCAAATTTACACTGTTACACAAGCTGTACACTCACTACTGTACATTGACACTTACATTTAACATTTCTTCAGTGTTGTCACATGAAATTATATAATCAACTTTTGTGAGATACTGTAGAAGCTAGACTTAACCTTTTTGTGTTAGCGTGTGGGACAGTTTTCACTTTTTCTAAGATTACATGACATTTTAGGTAAATAGATAAACCATCAATTCATGTATTTATGCTATGTAGTGTGTATTTACTTTTTTAGCTTCTATTAATGAACGCATCATGCAGAGTTTTCTGTTTTCTTCTCAGTTTCATTTGTGCAAATTTTGCTGCCAGGTGGATTTGAGCTCAATTCAAATTATCCCATTTCTGTGTTTTCTCAGCTGTGTGTGTGTGTGTGTGTGTGTGTGTGAATCCTGTACCGATACCGATCAGAATACTGTTCCAACAAGGGCTCTGGGCATGCAGGGTTTTTAATGGTCAAATACCAGTGGATATATATGTGACCGTGGATTTGGATTTACCACCAGGAACACATTTAAAGGGTTCTTTAGATTTACTTTTATTCAGTAATTGATCTGATAGGTGATTTGACTATAGTGTTGCTAATAATTTTTACATCTGACAAAATGGCACTGGGGCTAATTTTATACAAGAAAATGAAAACAAATTAATATATTCTTCTTCGTTGCCCACTTACATCGTTTGAAACAAATACAAATTAAATAACACTCAGAAAATTATGAGCTCCTGCACCGCGCAAAACCTACAATTCCCAGGAGTTGAAACTCCCAAGAATTTTGATGAATTCTGTATAAAACAACAAAAAGTAACAAATTACATAAGAACACAATTTAAATTAAAGTTTATAACATTGTGAACTAGCAATGGAAAATAAAGAAATAAATAGCCTTGCATCACATGGTGTTGTATCATACCATCTCAGACATTATATGCGATATAACTCTCTTAATATGATGTATGCATGTAACCCTGTTCCCTGAGAAGGGAACTTTGACTTTGCATTTAGCATAACAGTATGGGAGCGCCTTGCGCGCATGACCGGTATCTGAAGCTTGTGTAAAATCATGCCTCTACATATAGGCCTGCCATGATCAGGTGACGTGGCAATTAAGTGCATCACATGATATATATGTGGCACGTGTGAACCACGCTGCCAGCCTCTATTATCTGAAGTTGCCCAATCGTAAAACGTTCACAATACTGACAGTCAGACCCCTTGAGGGCTGCTGTAGCATGTTCTACGCCCAAACACTTCACGCAGAAACCCGTTTACGGATGCAGACGGCAGCAAGGCATAACACACTTTCCGAATTCTACCTTGCTCATTCTTTCACTCTCTTTTCTTTTCTTTTTCTTAAAAAAGGGATACAAAAGTTGAGAAATACAGAGTAGAAATTAAGCGTTTCTTTTTCTTTGTCACACAAACCACCGACATGCAGTCTTGCTGAAGATAATAAGGCTGGCGGAGTGGTTCACAGTTGCCATATATATATCATGCGACGTGCTTAATTGCCACGTCACCTGATCATGGCAGGCCTATAAGTAGAGACATGATTTTACACAAGCTTCAGATACCGGTCATGTGTGCAAGGCGCTCCCATACTGTTATGCTAAATGCAACGTCAAAGTTCCCATTGAAAGGGAACATACATCCAGAAGTGGTATTTAACCAAAATATTGTCATGAATTATTACACTTACCACTGGATGGTATGAAATCTACCAAGCAAACCCAAGAGTGCGGACTTCTCTCCTGCACTTCTCACAGAACATTGCGTAGTGTGTGTGTGTGCGTGCCTAGCCCTTCACTTGTACCTAAAATCGCTGTTTGACATTTAATATGATTTTCTTCAGCAATTTCATGTTATGGTTAACTTTACATACTTTGGTTGAGACTTTGATACTTGATCCCACAAATGCACTGTGAATTTTTCATTCCATGTCTATAACTGACTTCATTTTAACTGCAAACCTTTTAAGTTATGAACCAGTACATTACCTTGTATAAATCATTTAACCTTTGGCGAAATGTGACCATGCGTCTACTTCGCTCATTCAAAAGATTAAAAAAAAATCCTCTGGATATTTACCTTTGAGACCTCTTTAAAGTGCTCTTTAATCCCCAAATACTTTTTTTTTTCAATTAAGGTTCTCCAGATGCCAAATTCAATTTCAGGGCATAAATTGTTGAAATGCACTCTCGTGTAATCACGTGTATGTGATTTCACACATATGTGATTTTTACCCTAAAAGATTCAATAGAAAACTGTTTATAAGGTAAGTGTATGACTGTCAAGGTGCCACGTGTGTGTGTGTGTGTGTGTGTGTGTGTGTGTGTGTGTGTGTGTGTGAGAGAGAAAGAGAGAGAGAGAGAGAGAGAGAGAGAAGACCAAGAAGCAAGATGGCTTTAGGTGAAGCATGAGCCTTTATCTCCTGGGGAAGGTACATATTGGAAGCTCTGAGCTGAAATCCTGAGGGTGAAAGAGCAACAGCTGAACTAAAGAACAATGGATGAGAGTTTGTGACTGAAAATAGGAGTAACTTAATAAACATTATTTTCTTCTTCCTCACTTCTTTCCTTCCTTCTCTCAATACCTCTATAGCTTTTGCTGCCTTTATTGTCTCTGTTGCACTGAACGTGCATGGATGAAAAGTGCCTAAATCTGATCAATGAAAAGAATCAAAGGCTGAGTATATGGGCAAATAAATAAATTAATTCATAAATAATCCAGCAAGGAATGAACATTAACATCACAGAAAAAGCCATTTTGGATGGAGAAACACAAAAGGAAAAACTACTAAAAATACATACATAAACAAGGGCAGAGATGAAGGAAAAGCTGCCTAAAAACAGCATCATCTTAGTGTTGCACTGTGCCTTTCCCCCCACTTTAGGTCATTTGGCAACAATAAAGCTTGATCAAATGCTAAAAGCCCTTCTTATTTTCCTCCTCTTTACTCAAAAGTAATTTGAAAACAGGTTAATATGCTCTGACCCCTCAGAGAGCTCTGCCTGAGCTATGTGCATGTTTATTTGATTACGGTGACTTTTCACATCATTTCATGTCATGACTTTTCCTAGAAGTGAGAGAGAGAGAGAGAGAGAGAGAGACTCAGTCTCTGACTTTGTGTGGCCTACTGGATTAAACTGAGGGTTTAGATGCTGTAAAATATGAATACTATAAATAATATGAATACTATAAATATGAGGCATCAATGACAAATACTGTAAGATATCATTGTTCTAGACTTTGAAAAAATATCTTTCCCTGTGAAATGTTGGTACACTTATTCAAGTGTGTAAAATTTTTGAAATCTGGAAATATACTTACACTGACATTGACAAAGGGGATCCACTTTAAGTGGTGCTTTTATTAAATACCACATCTGACAAATTCAGTATGCAGTATATATGAGCATGAGTATTGCTATGTACTATGTGCACATAAATATTGAAGAGAGGGAGAATGAGAGATTCAGTTAATGTTAATCGCATCCAACATCAGAAAGGGGAATGTTTTTTTTTTGTTTTTTTTTACTTTGGCATTGGTCGTTGATTGCACGTTGCACGTGGTTGTTGGTACTAGATAGGCTCATATCAATAGTTCAGAAACTGCTGATCTCCTAGGATTTTCAAACACAACAGGTTAAGGTTTACACAAAATGGTGCAAACAATAACAAACAAAATCAAGCAGAAAGGAGGGCTACATTAACAAAAATAAAAAATTTTAAATCCGTAATGAGCAGAAAAGCATGTCTGAATGCATCATACATTGGATCGTAAAGCAGATGGGCTGCAACATCAGAAAACCACATCAGGTTCCACTCCTGTCAGCCAAAAACAGAGGGAAAACAACCCAAACAGGACAATTCTTTATCGCAAAAAAGACTAGACAACTTTTTTCCAACCTTCAACTATTATTTAGGTTTTTTTTAATGATTTTATTTATTTTTAATATGAATCTTCTATGGCATTAATGTAGAAACATATCACATATGTTCCATGTTAAACTTTGACTTCTCTGTGAGAGAGATAAGAACTCATGAATTTCTAAAGCAGTATGTGTTAAAGCAATGGAAAAGTTAAATCTGTATCGAGAAATACTGTGCAAACAATAAGCCAAAATCTGATCTGTATATTTCCTTAAGCGCATTGTGAAAGCTGTATGGCTCAAAGTTTTCCATATGGATGTAACTTCACTATGGACAATGGAGGCACATAGCAAAGGGTATCAGTTCAAATTCGACTAACACAAAACACTTTTGTCTAACAGAAGTCTTTCGCTATGATTATAGTCACTGTCATGTCAAAATGGTTTCTTCCTGTCAAAATGAGTACGGCTAATGGAACAATGGAAGCAGGATGTCTTCCGCTGCCTGTTGCTATGCCAACATCAGCCTGTCAGTTTCCTGTGAGTTTCTGTAGTTGGGCAGCAGGGTTATTCCACATTCACTGTCTCTCCAAATGCACACCATTTGAAATAGAAACAATATTTTATATTCAGGAAAAACATATTCACTTTCTCCTCGATTAAATTTATTATTGAAATCGTCAAATGTATTAGAAATGTGCTATTCATTTAAAGGTTTAAAATAACCACTTCAGTACCCAACTGAGAAATATTAGTTGAATCATGGGTAAAGTTGTTCTGGAACAATGTTTAGAATGCAGAAGACAAAACAGTCTTCTCTGGGTCTGAAAGATCTGGGGCATTCTTTAAGAGTTTGCATTTTTTCGACCCATTTTCTGGGTGGTCCTGTGGTATTCACGTGTTTTCAACATGGTCCTGTAAACGGGGCAGAAGGATACGCTATTACTACTATTATTAATAACTCCCTAGAAAATGGAGCTGTGTCAGTTGCGTTTAAACATGCTGTAGTCCAGCCATTTTTAAAAAGGCATCATATTGACCAACATGATCTGAATAATTACAGACCCATCTCCAAACTCTCTTTCATTTCAAAAGTCTTGGAAAAGTTGTTTATTCTCAGACCGGTGTGGGTGCAGGTTTTCATTCCAACCAAGCAATAGCCACACTTGAATCTATTGAAAGCCAAGATCAACTGATTAAACAGGTAGAATCAGGTGTGGCTCCTGCTTTGGTGGAATGAAAACCTGCACCCACACTGGCCCTTTGCAGATAAGATTGGACACCCCTGCCTTAAGGGAAGAACTTTTTCTGTTAATGTAGGAAATTGTTTCTCATCTCATGCACATTTCTCTTATGGTGTTCCTTAGGGTTCCATTTTGGGACCTCTTTTGTTTGCTCTATATATATGCTTTCTGTTTGGTCACATCATTCAGAAAGACAACTTATCATATCACTATTATGCTGATTATACACAGCTTTATTTTCCTGTCAATTTGGATAAAAGCTGTTCTCTGTCAAATATGTTGATCTGATGACATTAAATACTGGATGGACATTGGCCCACCAGTCTCAACTACTGCTATTTTTAATCAGTTAGGTCATCTGTCTACAGTATAATGTGCTCGATTGTTTCAAAAACGTTGGTGTCATTCTACTTTCTACATTGTGTTTTGATAAGCAGATCAGTGATGTCGAAAACAGCTTTGTTCATCTGAGATCTATTGATAAAATCAAGAAAATTCTCTCTAAGAAGGACCTGGAAGTAGTTATTCATGCATTTATAACGTCAATATAAGATTTCTGGCCCTCAGGCAGCACTGCATTAAAACAGGTGTGATTCTATAATGGAAATCACTGCATGGGCTCAAAAACACCTTCTGAACTCATTGTCTGTGAACACAGTTTGCTGTGCCATCCACAAATGCTGGTTAAAGTTCTCTCATGCAAGGAAGATGCCATATGTGAACATGATCCAAAAATGTGGCTGTCTTCTCTGGGCCAAAGCTCATTTAAAATGGACAGAGGCAAAGTGGAAAACTGTTCTGTGGTCAGACTAATCAAAATTTTAAATTCTTTTTGGAAACCCTTTACAACATCCTCTAAACTAAAGAGGACTAAAGAGGAGAGGGACCATCTGCCATCTGGCTTTTAATCAGTGCTCAGTTCAAAAGCCTGCATCTCTGATGGTATAGGGGTGCATTAGTGCCTAAGTAATGGGCAGCTTGCACATCTGGAAAGGGACCATCAATCCTGTAAGGTATATGCAGGTTTTAGAGCAGCATCTGCTTCCGTACAGATTCCATCCCATCTTTACTTTTGAGAGACTGTGCCTTTCTAAGTTATTAGTTGCAAAATGTTCCTCCAGCTGTTTTTTTTTAGTAACACTTACTTTTCAAACCTTTTGTTGCCCTGTCCCAACTTTTTTGAGATGTGTTGCGGCTATTAAATTCAAAATTAAACATCCTACCGACTGGGGTACATGCAGACCCCTGAGGTGTACTTTTTGACTTCTCACATGTGCTTTGTTCCATTATTCCAATTTTTCATGACTTTGTCAATCAATTTATTACTAGTGACCTCGTATCATTGTTTTCAGTTTTTGTTTTAATTAGAGCTTTAAAAAAAAACAATTTATTCAGGTCCTGGGTGAACCCTGTCAAAAGAACTAAATTCTGCCTATGCCGTTTTAATAAATGGAACAATTTATTGAGTTCATGTTTCCCATAGGTCATAATTTAAAGTATCACAAACTATCAGAGGGGGTAAGGGCACTCTGTCAGTCATTTTGAAGGAGACAGATACAGCAGACACAGATGCCTTCATCATCTGGATGTGGAACTGCTCAGATTGAAAGTTTTCAGAACGTGGCTGAAATCGCTGGATCTACCGGAGACAGCTGGGACATGCTATGGTTATGCCACACATGAAGATCAGAGCTGATACTGCCATGCTCCAAGCCCCAATTCAAGAATAGGAGTGAAGAAAACTCCATCTACTGCTGTCGAAATCCAATGACTGGCTGGAAAATTTACTCAAAAAAGGTGTAGCCTTTGCTCCCGAAACACAGACAGGAAAGGAGCAAATGCTTTCTCCTCTTGTTACATGCCAGTTTGCCCTGAGCATAGCATGAGACAAATCATGTGCTATAACTGCCTTTAGCATGTGGTGTTCATAGTTCAATGTAAACACCATTCATTTTACATTATGTACAAATTCAAAAATCTCAATTTGAATTTCATTTATTCAACATTTATTTTGACAGGGGGTTATACTGAGACCAAGGTCTCTATCTACTTTTGTATTGAAAGACAAATAAAATAAATAAATAAAATAAATAAAATAAATAAAATAAATATTGAAGTGTGAATGACTATGGGTTTACTTATAATTATTTTATATTGGGGTCAAAATTACCTCGGTTGGTTTCACCTGTCACGTATCTTAAAGGAGCGGATAAAGGACGGATGCAATCGGAGTCCAGAAAGAGGCGAAGGTCAGGCGATCGGCAAACAGGCATAAACTTGGGCAAGGCAGGGATCAAGGTCAAGGTCACAGAAAAGGGGTCGAGATATTAAACATGAAACCTAAACATAAACATGAAACAGAAACATGAACTAGGACGTGGAACTGGGAGCGGATAACCCAGCGTGAACCAAATCTAACATGGAACGTGGAAGAATCTCTAACTATGTTAATCAATATTAATCTTCTGCCTTAAGTGTTGGGAGGCACGCGGTATATAAGCCGGTATGATCAGCCCGTAACCGCTAACAGCTAAGTGCAATACTGACACACGTGACAGCACAACCAATGACAGAACAGGGATGAGACATGACAGAAACGTAAACAAACACACGTGTCCAGCTGTCATTTGTGCAATAGAGCACATTGCCACAAGGGGAAACATATAAATATTTATATGGTGACATCACCATATAAATATAACACAAATAATGATTACTTGAAATTACTGAAAATTAAATGATACCAGAATCAAAGGATGATAAATAAACTTTTAAATACTAAGTGGATTGTACTTGGTATAAAAGCTGTAATTTGTATTGCAAAAAAGTATAAGTATCTATTTTCATTTTAAACAATAGGCAAATCAACTGTAACTTTCCTAAAATAAAAATATTCTAAATGAATCACATGAAAATGAATCATAGGTAAATGAAACACATGTAAATTAATCATATTAAAATGAATAAATAAACAAAGGCAAAAAAAAAATTCTTTTTTTTTCCCAGATAACATTAATTACATAACTAATAATGTTTTAATACGTAAAAACATTTTGCTATGATGGTTGTTTATTACAGTAGTTTATGCTTGGGGGACCCCAGTCAGTAGTCCTTGTATGTAAAATATGTTGGTAGGATGAGGATTAAAATGGTACATTTACTCAGTTTGAACTGAGTGTTCTATTATGAATAACATATGGGTTCATGATATTTCAAATCATTGGAATTGGGGTTGTAATTCCCTCTATTTTGGATTGCCTAAAACTGCTCTAGATCGCTTGCAAATGGTAGAAAATACAGCAGCTAGATTATTGACTGGCACCAGAAAACGTGAGAAAATTATTCCCGTCCTTGCCTCTTTAAACTGGTTGCCAGTCAATTTCCGCAATGCTTAAAAAAAAAAAATGTATTCGTTTTTAACGCTTCGCATGGACTTGCTCCCCAGTACATATCTCCTTACCCCATATACTGCCTCAAGATCTCTTCAATCATCTGGTCAAATACTCCTTTCAGTTCCTCATTCACATTTTAAAACCAAAGGTAACTGGTCCTTCTCAGTAGTTCATCCCAGGCTCTATTAGATTTTGCATATTAGATCTTCCCCCTCTATTGCTATGCTAAAATATTCTGTGAAGTCCCGACATCTATTTATATCTTTTAATTTGGTTTGGGGGTGTAGAATTTTCCTTTGACCGTTGATATTTTGTACTATTAAATGTTTGTTTATAAATCTGTTTTATTCTACTTGTACAGCACTTTGATTTCAACTTCCATTGTTTTAAATGTATTTTATAAATAAATAAACTAAACTAAACTAAGAATCCTTAAGCATTCTTCAGTTTCTTCATAGAGTGTTAACCTATTAAGAAGGATTCCAAGTAGATCTAATATCGGAAGCTATAACCTGCTATCTATCCAAATAACCATTGAGGGAAAATTTGTCTAAGAATGAAAAGCTAGTTTGTACCACATAGTTCAATACACTCCTAGGAAAAAAGGTTCAGTCTAGCACCCTTATAAGTTCTTTAGTTAGTCCCTCTAGGGAACATTTATAGAAGTATACAAAACTTGTGACATTTACTAGTGTTGGGTCCGAGTCCACCTTTGTCTAGTTCAAGTCCTTAACCAATTGAGTCCAAGCCCAAAAGGGGCCGAGTTGGACTTAAGTCCGAGTCCTTAATGGCCAAGTCTTTGTCAACTCCAGCTGAGTCCAGAAAATAATTACATTTTAAAAAGATTTTAAATTGCAATTGTAAACTCGACACTGAACATGTCTTGGGAGGCCGCCTCTTCGACCTCAAGCAGGAACTTGGCTTGGGACACTGTCTCTTCGACCTCGGACAGGAACTTGGATTGGGAGGCTGTCTCTTCTACCCCAGACTGGAACTTGACTGTATGCTGGAGCTCTGGAGATGAGACAACCTCATGGGTCTCATGCTGGGGCTCTGGTTAGAAGATCGCCATTTTACCTCTAACTGAGGCTGTGGAGTTGAGCCTACCTTGTGGGTCTCAAAGCTGGTGCTCTGGGGGGGAGGTTGCCATGTTGATCTCCAACTGGGGCTCTGGAGTTGAGGTCGCCACACTGACCTCTGGCTGGAGCTCTGCAGGTGAGACCACTCTGTGGGTCTCAGGTTGGAGCTCTGGAGAGGAGGTCTCTGCATTGACCTTTGGCTGGAGCTCGGCAGGTGAGGCCACCTCATGGATCTCTGGCTGGAGCTCACCTTGTGGGTCTCAGGTGGGAGCTGTGCTCTTGCTCTCTTGTGGTGCCGTTTGTGGGCACAGCAGCTGCCCTTGAAACATTCCTGAGAGCAGAAATATGATCCGGGTATCCCAGAATTACTGCATGTAGGACACTGTAGGGTGGCTCCTTAAAGGCAGCACTCAGTCTTGCATTGCTGTATCACCCCTACTACTGCCCTGTCAGCCTTGTGCACGAGCTGAACTGAGGAGGCCTTGTCGATCAACTCATAAAAGGTGTGGAATGGCAAATCAGGCTTGGTCGTCACACTGACTCCACTCAAAAGTTGATCCAGGTTGTAGCTCTGGACACCCAAACTCCTTAATAAATACTTCTGCAAATGGAGTTACATTGTTGAGGGCCCTGTTCTGATCAGATGCTCCGCCCAATCAAGGGCCAGGCCATAAAGCCAGGACACAATGAACCCAAGCCACGGCCTCTTGCCTGGCTTGGGGTTTACCAGCCTCGAAAAGTACATTTGGCAGTGGAACATGAACTGCCTTGGGTAGCCACCCAATCCATAACTCGGGGCCGGGAGTTCTATGTCCATCCACTGGGGAATCTGGTGGCCAGACATCCCCATGTACACTGGTATGATACTCTCCTTGCTCTCCTGTTGCATCCATAGTGAGGCAAAGTACTCCGTCACTCTGTAAGGAGGTTTAGGACGGATGCAAATGCATATAAGAGATTTATTATAGGAGATATAGGCATACAAATATAAATCATGGATCAATGGCATGGTCAAAACGGGCAAATGGTCAGGTGGTCAGCAAACAGGATAAACTAGATTAAGACACTACTCAAATAACGAAGATGAGAACCAGATCAAAACCATGAAACATAAATCTGTGAATAAAGGCTTGGTACATGACAGAGACTATAGCAACTGAGCGTAATACTTCAAAAAGTCAGTGTTCAAAAAGTCTCTTATATAGCATGGAGTGAGTGAGTTGAGATTGGAAACAGGTGTGTGTGATTAGAAATCCGGAAAAGGTAAGGAAGTGTAGTCCTCTTTGGCCATTTTTGTAGATTGTGGTTGATCTTGGGAAATATAGTCACTGGTTTGCTGTGATATGACACATTTACAGTGATTCCAGTTAAATTTAGACGTTAATCAGTCAAGAGAGTGAGTGGTTTTCTTTTTGTCTTTTGTTTGATTAACATTAATGACACTGTCACGCGTCGTGACATCAGGGAAGTAGGACGGATGCAGGTGCAGTTCGAACGGTGACTTTATTAACAAAGAGGTGAGCAGACAAATCCAAAAATGAGAAACAAAACATATGACAAACACCCTGAACTAAGCTATGCTATGCTAACCTGGCTAAGGCTAAGACTATGGCTATGGCACGAACATGATTGAAATGAAGACTCTCTATATTCGCTATGTTCAATTACCCGCGCCGTGTGTAGCACGGCTCACGGTATTCATACATATATCATTATCCCCACAACTGCTAACAGCTGCAGACAATACACAAACACATGTAACATGACGACACCTGACACAAGACGTCGACAATAGCAGCACAAGACACGTGGTTATACACGTGTTAAAATGTCATCGCTGTCAACACTGAAGAAGCAGGCGCATGCGCTCAAAAGCGCTGCTGCTCACGGAAGAAATCATGACAGAACCCTCCCCCCAAAATTCCTCCTCTTTCATTGGTGCCCCCCCAAAAAAAAAATAATAATCTGGGCTAGCCTTAGCAGACTCTGGCGTGAACCGAACTGGATTCACTGGATCTGCAGGCTTGGACAAGACGTCAGAAACTCGAGACTGGACTTGGACAGCAGGAACTGGAGACTGGACATGGACAGCAGGAACTTGGACTGGACTGGAGGCATGGCTGGGACTGGAGATGTGGCTGTGGCTTGGACTTGAGGCGTGGCTGTGGCTTGGACTTGAGGCGTGGCTGTGGCTTGGCCATGAGACTTGGCTGTGGCTTGGACGTGAGACGTGGCTGGGACTTGAGACTTGGCTGTGGCTGGGACTTGAGACTTGGCTGTGACTGGGATTTGAGACTTGGCTGTGACTGAGATTTGGATTTGAGACATGGCTTGGACTTGAGACTTGACTTGGTGCCTCACCCACTCATAGTGCACGTGGAATGGGAGCTCAGCACTAGTCGCCCAATTCATTTCCTTCAGCATTTTATCCAGGTCATAGTTCTGCCCTGGTTCTCCAAAATCCTCCAAAAATAAGTCCAAAAACTGCCTACTATTCTCCAGCACCCAGGGTTTCGAGGCTGCCACTCGCTGTGCCCATGTGCGAGCTGGGCCAAAAAATCTAGACATGACGAACCTAATAATGTATCTTTCTGTTGGCTTCAGGTCACACAGGCTGGAGAAGTAACATTGACAGTCCACCACAAAATAATCCGGATAACCGAAAAAGATAACATACCGATCAGGCATGTCCTCGAAAGTCCTTTGTGCAAACTGCATAGAATCCAATGCGGGGATACTTGGCATGGACTCCCGGGTTCGGTGTCCTCTCCATTCACGTGCTGCATCCATAATAGAGGCGGATAATTCTGTCATGCGTCATGATGTCAGGGAAGTAGGACGGATGCAGGTGCAGTTCAAACGGTGGTTTTATTAACAAAGAGGTGAGCAGACAAATCCAAAAACGAGAAACAAAAGAGAAACAAAACACATGACAAACACCCTGAACTAAGCTATGCTATGCTAACCTGGCTATGGCTAAGACTATGGCTATGGCTATGGCTATAGCTATGGCTATGGCTATGGCACGAACATGACATGAAACAAAGACTCTCTATTTTCGCTATCTAGTCTATCTTCTATCTACATCTATCTATGTTGAATTACCCGCGCCGTGTGTAGCACGGCTCACGGTATTTATACATATATCATTAGCCCCGCAACCGCTAACAGCTGCGGGCAATACACAAACACACGTGACATGACAAGACCTGACAAGACCGGGTGGAGGCATGACGTCAGCAATAGCAACACAAGACACGTGGTTATACACGTGTTGGAATGTCATCACTGTCAACACTGAAGAAGCAGGCGCATGCGCACCAGCGCTCAAAGCGCGCTGCTTCACGGAGGAATCGTGACAGAGACAGACAGCAGCAGGTTTATTATGACTGCTGTCACTTTAATACATAATGCACTGATCTAATATACTGTACTGACACACCTCTAATTTTTTCGCCAACTATTTACATACACTTAAGACATAAATTACTGTGTTTCCATGAATACTCAGACAGACCTGCATTTTGACATGATGTGTGTGTGTGTGTGTGTGTGTTTATTTTACCGTCCAAGCTTAATATGCCCCTAAAGAGAACTCAATTCAGTATGAGCCACAATGAGCCAGCTTTCTGTGCACATGTTTTAAGTGTGGCAGGGAGATGTTCATTAATTTCTTGTTGTCTTAATTTTATGCTGACATCCCATCCTGCAAAATCTCAGTTTCAGGGAGGTAGCTCCATCACACCTGTAACCCCATCTCCCCCTTATATGTATATGTGTGTATACATACAGAACTCTTGGAGTTACAGTGTGCTGTTTAAGTGTTCCCTTTATATTTTTGAGCAGTGTGTATGTGTGTGTGTGTGTGTGTATATATATATATATATATATATATATATATATATTATTATTATTATTTTTTAAGTATGACATTAAAATGTACTATTATACTATATTCAACTCATTTAGTTGTGTTTTTGTTCTATTGCCCCTTCTTTAATCAAGCAGGGAGTTTGGCCTCACATGGACATCAACAGAGTAGCTCCTTAGCAGCTAGCCAGCTACTTTAAAAAAAATTAGCTATGCTAATGAACATATGACATATGTTAAACTAAACTATATGAAGCAGGGGTACACTTAAATCTGTGGTGAAGTGCGTTTTTGCATTTTCTTTCTTTTTGCTTTTGAACACTTTGCCTTGACACTGCATAACACTACAGTGAGCCTGAACTACAGAGGTACACTGAACTGATGGATGAACTGAAGAAACAGACGTCAACTTTAAAACCTGCCCACACAGAAAATGCATAGGTCTAGCTAGCAGAAAGATAGACCAAACAGGATACACTCTCTGTCACTCTCTCATTCTTGTCACTTGATCTCTGTTCCTACTGGTCTCTCTCTCACTCTAAAAAAAAAAAAAATTCTGGGATATTGTATATCATTTGCGGTTGTCAGGAAGCCGCAATCATTATACGGGAGACTCCCGGAACTTCCTAGAGAGGTGGTATGTCTATTTTGTTATTAATTTATCTTTCTTTTCATGTTACACATGTCATGGACTCTATTCAGAGAAATGAGCGAATCCAAAATGTCAGAGTCTGTGTCAAGTTCGAGTACAAATATACCTGTGTGTGTGACAAGTCCGAGTTTGTTCATAATTGGACAGAAGTCCAGGATTGCGTACCCCAACTCTAAAGGTTACATTAAAGCAACTAACATGACTGGATGTCAACAGTCAGCATTTAATTCTTAACTATTAATGATCAGTTCTTGCCTATGAGTAAGTCACACTACTGAAGTGTTTTGTGTTGCACTGGCATTTCTAATGACCACTTTTGACTAGTACCACACGCTCTGAACAGATGAGCCACAACAATTTAAAACTTGAAGCTGATCATAAATTCATACATCTCTATCCATTTGTCTTTAAACATTTGTTTTGTCAGCTTTTTTCTTGATTTTCAAGCCGTTATCATATTACTAATTACACCAGACGATATAAATAAAATGAAATTAAAAGATCTACAATAAGTATTTCCTTTCTCAATGAGCAGTTTTTAGATAAATAATATACATAAATGCATGTGATTGGCAACAAGATCTGCTACTGAAGGCATTATGGTCCACTTACAAATCACGCCCCCTTTATGGATACAGTTGGTACATTATTTCTGATAATTTTGAAAATCAACTGATGGACTGTGGTCCAGATGTGGATAAATGTATTAAAATACTACTACTACTACTACTACTACTACTACTACTACTCCTAAATAAATAAATAAATAGATAGATATATACATAAACATAAATAACACTCACTGAGCTACAGCTGTTATAAATCTATTTTTAAAAATACATTCATTGGATCTGATGCTGGTTTCACATCCCATCAAGGTGTCATCTTTTGTACAATTAGTATGTAACTTACCTAGGGAAGTAAATGCTTGGGAAGTGAGTGCCTTTAAATAGCTTTTTCTAATAGTGATCCTTAAGGTCTACTTGCACACCTTGAAATATTTCTAAAGGTTTCTACCTAGTGTCGCGACGGACTGACACTTGGAGGGAATCGCTCCATTTCCAACTGCCATACCGGCACGAAGCAGGCAGCCCCGCGTTGGACCTAGCATTAACCGGAAAGGACGCCATGCCAGGGATGACCCACCGATGCCGTACTGTCCGGGGATTGGAGGATCGGACGGCAGAATTCCACCACTCGCTACCCGGATGGCGGAAATAAAAGGACGCCCTTCCGCCCCGGGAAAGTTGAGTACCGACTTACAGCAGCACCGGCACCACGGACAAGGACGGTGCCGGCGGAGAACCCCCCCCAACCAACAAAAAACCCCCCCCTTCCCCCCCCCCCCCCCCCCCCCCCCCCCCCCCCCCCCCCCCCACCACCCAACCCACCCCCACACACACACACCAAACAAACACACACAAAAAAAAAAAAGCCTCAAGTTTTGCTCTACTTCCACTTCCGTGTCTCTGTGCATCGCCCCTTCCCGCTACACTAGACATACAGTCTAAAGGTAGAAAACATCCCTTCGACAAAAAAGTAAATTTTTAACCTTTGTCTCATACTGTACATGATACAAACAGGGAAACGTTTTATTCCATGCATCACCCTATCTTGAAGGTGTGTGTGTGTGTGTTTTAACTGCTCTGAAATGGGATGTAACCATGATGGAGCAGTCAAAAAGAGTAACTGGGTAATTGGCTGATTCTACACACTTGCTTCTTGTTCCCTTGGTGTCTATTTATTTTTCGTTTTGTCTGTGCAGTAAAGTGCCTAGAGACCCAAATGGATGTCTGCTGCTAAGCAATGCTAACCTATGATTGTTAATGCTGCTGAAAGGAAAACAAAAAACGTTTTCTGCCTTTTAACTCCTTGGCAACAAAGCACAAACTTTTTACACTCCCTTAGTTTATCTTTGGGCTTTACTGTTATACTCATTTCTTACTTTCATATGCTCTATGACTGCCATTCCATTGACTTCTAGGACTATATTTTATATTGTCTCTATATTTTCATAGCTAGTTAGAGTGAGAGATCACACCCCCGCAGTCCTCCAGAGCTAGTTTCTCGTTCATACAGAATAATTTTAATTGTGTGTCATGGATCTTTGGGAGAGAAATGGCAGGGCTTTTTCTCAGAGGAAGAAACCTGCACTGTGACATGAGAGGCTGCCAGGCTGGTTACATGAAATGTCATGCAAGAAATGAGTAATTAACTGCTACTCAGTATGCTATTGTGAGTATGTACTGTATGTGTGTGTTTCCATGTGTGTAACTCTTTTTTTTTTTTTAATCATTGGTGACTGTCAAAGAGGACTCTCTCTGAGAAGATGATGAATGTTCTTATTGATAGGTAATGTGCACAAGCATATGGGTGGTGAAAAAGCATTAGCTCAACCACTGGACGGCAACTAAATGCATTAAGTGTGCTTCCCAGTTGCATGTTTCTGTTGCTTGGAAACATAATTGACTCAAGTGGTAGCAAACATAGTGTAATAATGTAAGGCATCCTATTTAGCTCGTTAAAATATGTATAAAACCGGGAGGTGGCTGCATTTTCTTGGGAAGTGTCAGCTTTGTTTGGGCTTTATTTGGCTCAGTTTTGTCAGTGTTTCCGCATACTGTGTGTTCCTTAATCCAAAATCATCAGTGTGTATGCTAACCTAGCCACGGAGCCACGGATCTACACAAGTCAGTGGATGGTTCCACGCCAGTTCCAAGCCCGGATAAATGGGGAGGGTTGCGGCAGGAAGGGCATCTGGTGTAAAAACTGTTGCCAAACTAAAATGGATGCGGAGAGACTCAAATTCAGATCATGCTAGGGCGATCCCCGCAAGCGACGCGCAGCACGACTGCCGTGGGGCTGTGGGTTACAGCTACCGTATCAGGAGCAAATACGGCTAAAGAAGCTAGCTCAATGAGGAGAGAAGAGGAGGGAGAAAGAGATGAAGAGGACCATCTTGATAGGGTCCCTGAATGTGGGTTCAATGACGGGCAGGGGAAGGGAAGTGGTGGACGTGATGGAGAGGAAGAAGATAGACGTTTTGTGTGTGCAGGAAGTGAAATGGAAAGGGCAGAAAGCGGGAGAAAGAGATAAAGAGGACCATCTTGATAGGGTCCCTGCGCGTTGAATATTTTAAATACCGGGGTTCGACAGTACAGACAGATGGCGGAGAAGAGAGAGAAGTACCAAAAAGGATCCAAGCAGGGTGGAGTATGGAAAGGAGAATGGAAGTAGCAGAAATGAAAATGTTGAGATTTTCTCTCGGAAAGACAAGGATGGACAGAATTTGGAATGAAGAGATAAGGGCTACAGTGAAGGTGGGAGAGATGGGTGTGCAGCTTAGAATGACAAAACTGTGATGGTTGGGTCACGTAGTGAGAAGGGATGAAGGCTACATTGGGAAGAGAGTGAGAAAGTTAGTAGTTGGAGAAAGAAGGTATGGTAGACCAAGAAGGCCGATGGGAGGATTGCGTGAAGGAGGATTTAAGGACAGTAGGAAAGACGGAAGAGGATTAAAGCCAGAAGAAGAAGAAGAAGATCAGTGTGTATGCTAAATAATTAATCTATTAAAAAAGACTGCATCTCAGCTGATATGTGTAGTGCAGCAGGTGGTAGGATTCTGAATGTTTAGTGTGTGCAATAGTTAGTGTGCAATAATAGTTATGTTTAGACATATCTACATACCAAATTAAAACTTTTGCAAAAGTCAAGATTTTTTTCTGGTTATTGAATATACATACAGTATCTCACAAAAGTGAGTACACCCCTCACATTTCTCAAAATATTTGATTATATCTTTTCACGTGACAACACTGAAGAAATGATGGACTGTTGAAGCATGTCTCCAGATGTCTCCACTTTTGTGAGATAGTGTATACTGTATAAATATATAAAAAGAAAGGAAAACCCAAACACAAAATGTACTTGTGCCTGGCTTCAGGGCTACCGATAATTTTTACCCATCAAGTCATTTTAGGTTCATCCTTCCCATTATGGATTTACATTCATCAAAACTATTTCTATGAAAACTAAGGATTAAACCCAATTACTTACTAATTTACTTGCTCAGTGCTTCTGTTGCCTCTGTTTCAAGGCCTTGAAACACAAATGAGACCTTTGGAAAGCAGCAGGAAAGGGTCTACACAAAGCCCCCATGTTCACCAATTCCACAATCAAAGCACTCTACCTAGCCTACAGAAGCAATGACTGTGAAAATTAATACATCTTTTAAACAACTGCATTCACCTATTTTCTGCCAAACTTTATTCTATTTTCTTCATGTTAATCACTATTAAGTTGCCACTTATTGTTCCATTTATTTAGCATGTATTAGTATAAAAGTATTAGTATGATTATTGTGTTTTACTATTAGCAGTGCATATAACAATATTTAATATATGTCTTGTATGGTATGTGTGGTATTTGTTTAGTAGAATATGAATAAGAGGAAGGAAATTAGAATGTCATTATATGTACATGTTAATATTTCGACCAAGGTTTGATCCACACATTATGAAGAGCGTGGAAACACCCATCTGCAGTGACAATGGATTGATTAACATCAGAGGCAGAGAATATGGTTTACACCCTGCCGTAAGACAATGTTTGATTGGAGGAAACATTCTGGGGCTGGCCTAGCCAGAAAGAGTTCAAAGCCAATGATACCAAAGAAACACTCTCTCTTTTCACTCGTTCTCTCAGCATTTCACTCAGCTCAATTCAGAATTCATCTCATTGGAGGGACAGAGGTGGCGGTGGTCTCCAAAGCCATCAGAGAGTTCTCTCCAATCAACTCTGGGAAGATCAGACCACACCACATCTGTTCGGAAACCCATCCTAGAGCCTGAGCCATCTTTTCAAACCTCATGCCTACCAGACTTTGTTTCATTCATCATTCCGATTGGTCTTCCAAGATGCTACTCAAACGCTGGCCAGACCACTGATGAATAACTATTGTGGGAATCCTCTCAACACCACAATGCTACGAGGAAATCCCCTCAACAGGCAAGCATAATACCCCAGAAGCTAGCTAAGACTTGTGCAGATAATAAGTTTAAAGCCCTTCTAAAGAAGCAAAATTAGATTAATAAGTTGATGGTTTGTTCATGTTACGTTCTGTGAAATACCAGACGGTACTATGAACTTCATTCAGCTAAAAGTCATTTTCACTCATGTTTATGTGTGTGTGTGTGTGTGTGTGTGTGTGTGTTTGTGTGTTAGATTAGTTTGTGTTGTAGAATACTTTAATAAAGTCTTGTCTGTTCTTAAAAAATGCATGTCTTATGTGCTTTACGAATGTCCACTGCCTTGAATTACTGATCTTACTACAATGCTTTTAAAATAATGTTTCACTGTTTTTAACATATCACTGCCAGTGGAAACGCAGGTAATATCTAATGCATAGTTGATCAAAATCAATTAGCCAAATTTACTGTTAGTCTTTCCTACATATTTGTTGGAGAATATAGGTAGCTCAATCTAAAAAGCAAATTTTCCTTATACATTGCCTTGTGAAAGTATTCGCCCCCCTTGAACTTTTCAACCTTTTGCCACATTTCAGGCTTCAAACATAAAGATATAAAATTTTTATTTTTTGTGAAGAATCACCAACAAGTGGGACACAATTCTGAAGTGGAACGAAATCTATTGGATATTCTAAACTTTTTTAGCAAATAAAAAACTGAAAAGTGGTGCGTGCAAAATTATTCGGCTCCTTTACTTTCAGTGCAGCAAACTCACTCCAGAAGTTCAGCGAGGATCTCTGAATGATCCAATGTTGTCCTAAATGACTGATGGTGATAAATACATGATGGATACAAAAAGATTTCCCAAGCTTTAAACATCCCAAGGAGCACTGTGCAAGCGATCATTTTGAAATGGAAGGAGTATCAGACCACTGCAAATCTACCAAGACCTGGCCGTCCCTCTAAACTTTCAGCTCAGACAAGGAGAAGACTGATCAGAGATGCAGCCAAGAGGCCCATGATTACTGGATGAACTGCAGAGAACTACAGCTGAGGTGGGAGAGTCTGTCCATAGGACAACAATCAGTCGTACACTGCACAAATCTGGCCTTTACGGAAGAGTGACAAGAAGAAAGCCATTTCTCAACGTTTGGTGTGATGTTTGGTGTGTCTCCCAGGTGGCTTGTGGCAAACTTTAGACGAGACTTTTTATGGATATCTTTGAGAAATGGCTTTCTTCTTGCCACTCTTCCATAAAGGCCAGATTTGTGCAGTGTATGGTGCAAACAGCAGGTCTGTGTTAAAAAAGAAAAGAGTATCTGGAGTTGTATATGTATGCCTTGAATCTGAACTATTTACATTGATAACACTTAACAGATGCCCTTAAACTTACACAAGTGCTTTGTAGTGCATCAAAGAACATATCCCTGTGTTAAATTAATAGGACAAGCTAACCTCTGTTAAAGAAAAGTTAGCACAGCAAGAAAACATACAGTCAAGATAAAAAATAAATAAATAAATAAAATAAAATATATATATATGTTTGGTAGAGCGGGTTGTCCACTAATCGTAGGGTTGGCGGTTCGGTTCCCGGCCCGGGTGACTCCACATGCCGAAGTGTCCTTGGGCAAGACACTGAACCCCAAGTTGCTCCCAATGGCAAGCTAGCACCTTGCATGGCAGCTCTGCTACCATTGGTGTGTGAATGGGTGAATGAGACACAATGTAAAGCGCTTTGGATAAAAGTGCTATATAAGTGCACATTTACCATTTATATATAACATATATATATATTAATGCTCATTAAGTGCTTGAGAAGAAGTAGGTCTTCAGTCTTCATTTGAAGATAGCCAGTGATTCCACCACCTAGTTCTAGCACAAAGAAAAGTCTTAATGTATGTGTTCCTCATTCCTTGAGGGATAGTGGGTCAAGTCAAGCCACACAAGAGGATCAGTGCAAATGGTGTACAGTGGGGTGTGATAAGTGTCGTCAGCGAGATGGATCTGGTCTGTTTATTTGTCTGTGTATGCAGCCGTGTTTCTACCCTGTTTTGGTTAGCTATATTAATCAATCTATCAAATTTTATTGGTTTCACCTACACACAACTATACGCAGTATCATATGCAGCAAAATGCTTTTTTACGACTGTCTGGTGACATAAAATAGAATTTATATAAAATATATAAATTAAAAGATGGCAAAAAAGTATGGACTGTATAGGATATAAAGTGCAGATATATGCACTGTTTGTGATTCTGTATTGAATGTGCAAAATAATGCTGTGCAACATTGAGCTTAGTTAGTTGCAGTGAAAAAGCTAACAATATAATTCATATTTATAAATACATGACATTCCATGTGTATTGACAGGAATGTTGGGAGTGTGGGTGTTATGCAAAGAAATCAAAGGTATGTGTTTATATGTGTATGTATAAATAAATATTCCTGGATGTTCTCCTGGTTGAGTAGATAGACGGCAGGTCATGGACCTCATTTCAGGTTCAGCAGTGTTTGACACAGTCAACAACAAGACTCTCTTGTCTATCCTCATGAGTCTTGGGATTTGTTGAACAGCATGGCAATAGTTTGCTTCCTACCAGGAGCACCAGTCATATTAGTGGTTGTGGAGGGGATCCACTTCTGCTCTATGCAAACTCTCCACTGGTGTCCCAGAAGGCTCAGTAACTGGTCCTCTTCTGCTCTCCATCTATACTCAATCTTTTGGTGAGGTCATATCCTCACATCCTCACTAGGGATATCTTTTGATCTCCCTAGACAACTCTCATATCTTACCTTCTGTCCCTGTATGTAACTTTGGGGTAACCACAATCAACTGTCTGTTTCTTCTAACATTGCTAATCTGATACTCATACAGAGTTTTCCTTTACAAAATCAGAATTATTCATCCATTTATTTTCAGACAGGCCACTCAGGTGGTTGTTCTATAATGTTTGGACTATTCTAACTCACTCCTGATAGGTCTGCCTCTGAGTGCCGTTCGACCACTGCAACTGATCCAGATTACAGCTGTTGGTGGTGTCACCCACACCACCCCATTGCTACTCTCCCTCCTATGGCTTCCAATATTTGCCTGCTTAAAACCCTGATGATTGCCTACAAAGCAAAGAATGGACCAGCACCCACTTACCTCAAAACACTTATCACACCCCACATTGCGCCAAACTCCCTCCAATCCTCTAGCACTGATCAACTGGTCCCATCAACTCTCAGGGTACAAGGAATGCATGTATCAAAAATCTTCTCTGTTCTGGCACCTAAGTGGTGGAATGAGCTTCCCCTAGATATCCGAAAAGCTGAGTCACTGGCAGTCTTCAAATGATGGCTAAAGTCCTACCTCTTGCTCTTAAAAATAGTAAAAATAATTGTGCGGTCTGTGTGCTTTTTGTACTATATTACCTCCACAACTGCATTTTTAGACTGATGGTATTCTTTGTCTGTGACCTAGTGATCCAGTATCAGGATGTATTTGTTGACAGAGACTTTGAAGCACCATTGTAAGTCACACTGGATAAGGGTGTTTGCCAAATGCTATAAATGTAAATGTAATTTGAATGCAGTGAGTAGGTATAAACTGAGAACAGAGAAGGATCAAGCACTGTGCTTTGTGGGACACAAGTGGAGAGTCTGTATGGAACAAATTTGGATCTCCTCTGTGTCAAATGATATGTCCATCCAGGTAAGGAACAAACCACTGCCAAGCCATGCCACGAATTCCAAGACCCATGGGTATGGACAAGAGTATGGACCAATGACAGGGCTTCACATTTTATTTAGCCTGCTCTTGATGTCTATGGCTATATCTGATTAACTTGAATTAAGACAAATACTCTCACTATTCTGTACATAATGCATCTGCGCTAAAGTAAAAAAAAAACAAAAAAAAACAAACAAACAAAAAAACACTCTTTTGGGTCAGAGTGTTCCTTGGATGATGGATAAATTTTGAAAATGAGTTTTCAAATTTGGGTTTCATTCATTTTTGAAGGGGACTTTCTGGAGTACATGTGGTAAGCTTGTATAATTTGTGATTTGTCTGCTTTGTTTGGTTTGGAGTAGCACTTCTGAGGACTAACACATGCAGTACTCTTTCAAAATTTTGGACATTCCATGAGGCACCATTATATCCATTATTAAAAATGGAAAGAATTTGGCATGACTGTCAGTAACTCTACCTAGTCTCTAGAGGCCATCTGACAAATGTCAGTGAATGTCACGGATTGTCCAGCGAAGCAACCAAGATGATGAGTAATGCACAAGCACCATCTAGCACCCATGTTTTACTGTGGGGACATAGTTCTCAGGGTGATGAGAAGTGTTGGGTTTCCAAATGTTTCCAAAAGTTTTGTGGCAAGGACTAAAAACTTTAATTTTGGTCTTGCCACACCAGAGAATCACTTTCCACATGCCTGCTTAGTCTCCACCATGCCTTTAGGCAAACTCCAAATGAGATTTCATAGGCCTCACTACTCATATGCAAGGAATGTAACACTTTATTCTTACTACTTACTAATTTTCAACTGTTTCTGGTTTATTAGTGTGTAACTAGTGTAAACACTGTCAGCCTTTAAGCACTATACCTTTGAACTGAAATACGTCTAACTTTTAGTTACCTTGGATAAATTTTGTCAAGAAAAATAGCATACACTTATTTTTGTGGAATACTCAAGGAAAATATCACCATAATAGACAAAGGTGTGTGGTCGACTACACTGCTGTAGCCACAGCTACTAGCTCAACATTAAATATTTTAATTTTTTATTTTAAAGTTGTTGAGGAAGGAATTTGGTGCAGCAGCCTCTCTATTCATTAGGAAAACCCAGTGCTTGAGAGCTGGTGTGGGTGAAGTAGGATTACTAAATGCTTAATTTGGATGGATGTGTGGGTTTGAGATTATTTAGAATTAATGAGTCCAGTGTACCACATCCATTAGACAGTTAATATACATGCAAATGAGTACTTTGGGTTTTTTTCATTGGCATTTTCTTTGTTTCTTTCTTCTTTACTCAATATCTGCCATATTTTCAGTTTTCGTTTACATCGACACCCCCTCCTGTGCCTCCTTTAGGAGTCATAAACAGGCTTCAGCTGATAAATGTATAGACACACACTACAGGTCCCTGCTGGGCCCTCCAGCTATGTTTTCCCACATCCAGCCCTTGAGTGCTCTCTATCAGCTGTAAATTGCATTTGAGGCTCAGTGGGATATTGTTTTAAAATAAGACCAAATGTTGGTGTGTCAGTCAGAAAGGATTTGCGCAGATTAATTTGATTTAAAGGAAGCAAACAGACAAACAACAGATATGAGAGTGCTGTTTTAAAGCTTGTCTGTTTTATTTGTCTTGTTTCTCTTTTTCTCTTGTTCCATCATAAAATACATTACAGTAGTCTTCAGGGTAAAGTGCTCAAATGGAAGTTATTGACATGGTCTGTGTTTTATTTCTACACAAGTAGTGGCTTGCTGTGGTGTCGAATATCTGTCTACCAGAATCTCACAGTGGGACCCCCAGGTCTATGAAGATATGCTATAGAGTTAACACTGATTCTATCATATGAAGCATGTGGTAGGATCTCACACAATTCAAAAAGTCTATAAATAAACAAACCAATAACACTGAATCTGTTTTTAATTGTTTTCTTTTTACTCAGTCACTGCATTCCTGCCTTCTTAATGTATCTCTCATTCATAACCACCATAAGTATTATGAAATGTATAGCTATACACAGATTTTGTCTTGTATGCCTGTAATTACTGTCTGTTAAGTAATTGCTGATGAAATCTATTGCATGTTTGCTTAAACAAAAGGTCTTGGTGACCATTTTGAAGTTTTTGTGAACCTTGAAGGTTGAGAATCCTGAGAACCCGTGTATCTCACCGTGCCATTCATCTATACACCTAGTACACACAAAGGGTTTCAGAGTTAATATAAGTGCCCTAGTGAGGATTTGCATAATCTGAAAGGTACACCCAGAAAACTTACTTAAGCAGGTGCTTAAGCCACCTCTGAATTTATTGTCCCCATGTAAATATTGACATAACACGAATTGTTAAGTCACTGACTATGTATATGACCCAATATACTGTGTATATCACCCAGAATATATATATATATGTATATGTATATGTATATGTATATGTATATATATATATATATATATATATATATATATATATATATATACAAAAATATATATATATATATATATAATTTTAGAGAGTGATAGATTGAGAGATACATGAAGTAAAATACTACAGGTTGGTAAGAGTGGGGACTCTGCTTCGCATGGGGCCAAACAAAACCACTTCTTGGGTGATCAGTTTCCTATAACAACAGACCACATCATATGTTATTCCTTAATTAATGCAACTCAGATTGATACAATGTGCTTGAATTGTTTAATCAACCCATTTATCATAACTACTATTAACCTCTTCAAATTCTGAGTTATATTGTATCATAATGGCTGATTTGCACTGCATTATCTGTTCTGTTGTTCAGTTTTTAATGCACTGTATATTCAACTCAACATGCATAGACAGAATATTTTTTTTGTAACGAACATTTTGTTTTGTTACATATTAAAATATACACAATAAAATCCCTAGTGTTGAGTTAACACCCAGAGTGTTTATTAGAGTCCAATGGACTTACTGTACATAAACACTGTAGGGTGTGAATTCAACACTGTGGGTGTTAAATCAACACTGGTGATTTTGTTGTATAAGTTCTATTATTTTTTTTCCAGTTTTATCCTATCTTTATTCCTTATTCCTTCCATAAAAAATAGCAGAATGCATCATTATATCAACAAGTTTAATAACAAAAAATTATATGTTTATTGTAAGCTTTTATTATTAGATT